>JACEFZ010003560.1:0-5000 GCA_014155875.1 Cepaea nemoralis
GGAAACCACGGGGGTCGGCTTCGACCCTGAAGGGTTTTAATTTTGGGTTTAAAAAGCGGAACATTTTTAAAGGCAGAAAGAGATATCTGTGACACCGGGTTGTAGTTCATATTCAAGAATGTTAAACTAGAATGTTCTGGAAAACTCGTGTCCGTTAATTCTGTAATAAAATTATAATCAATTTCAATCACTTGTGTCCACTGTGGTATTTCATCCCCTCTCATACCACGAATAAGGTTGGAGCTGACAATTAGTCCCGTGACATATTTCAACTTCAAAATGATACTGGGAATTGAGGGAAGTGAGTTGTTGGCAAAACTTAACGAGGAAATATTCAAAGGCAGTGAACCAGAATAGGGATCGCTTATTCGATTACCATTGAAATAGAATTGTTCCATTTTCTGCAGAAATGAAAAATCTGGGATAACCATTAGTTGATTGCAGGTTATACCAAATTCATTTAGATTATCAGCGTATCGACTAACTAGTTTACTGAGCAGGACCGCGTCGGAAATTCGGTTGTAATCAAGTGTCAATGAACGCATCATGGGTGCTACAGGAAGCCACGTGATGTCTACAATGTTATTCTGATTTAAATATAACATCTGCAAAGCGAACAGCTTAGGAAAGAGCCTTGGGAACGGCAGTAAGATTATTATCAGGTAAGGTTAGATATGTTAAATTGTTAGCCATACTGTCGAATGTATTATCTGGGATTGTTTCAATGGAGGTACCTGTGATACTTAAAACAGTTAGATGGGGGAAATGCTGAATGCAGTCTGGCCATGTTTTGAGACCTTTTTGTGACAAGGAAAATTGTGTCAATGTTTGACCAATGTTCTTCATTGCGTTAACGTTCCAGTCTATGACGTTTGATGTGCCAAATGCAAGACTTGTCAGGGCGTGCAAATGGAGAAAGGCATCTGGGATTCTCGTAAATAGTGCGCCTGAAAACCATAGTGTGGTCAAGGTCAAGGCTGAACCGTCGAATGCAGCTTCATCTATGGTGGTAATAGGATTTTCTTCCAAGGAGATTTGTGTCAGGTTGGCGGGTAAACTTCGAGCTGGTATTGTGGTTATCTGGTTCATCTGGGGATAAGCCACGATATCATGCTGTACACAGTCAATTTACGATTGACATTTCTGTGATTCTGTAATTATTACAGCAACGTCCTAATATATCTATGTCATTGGTCACATTTCTATACACACTTAAATGCCAGTCACATCACCATTAACACATTTGTAACTGTCATATTACTATAAACACAGATACACAAAACAGCACACACATGCACGTGCACAAACACATATATACAACGTAACACACACACACACACACACACACACATACACACACAAATATGTGTATACTATAAACCAATCAGGAACGTATGGAACGACAGATGCCCCAAGGACAGCCTTGCCCGTGCATGGGGGAGATAGGCAGTGCCATTGAGCATTTACATGCTTGTTGAGTTTCTAGTTGTTGTATTTCTTTGCCAATGAGCGACCTGGTGGTTTACTCGTATGCTCTACATAGGCGTAGAGGGCTCTCATTTATTGTAGAGCGCGAATGCAGTTCTTACTTATTTTCTGGATGTTTCCGATGCCTAGGGGCTATTACTTTGTTCACCATCATCAAGTCATCACCCATGGCTAGTTTCTTGTGTCGCAAGCTTTCTGTGTAGAGCATCTTCGTCGTGTGCAATATATATTTGCTCTTCTTTCCATTGAGCACGTAACTTCTTCTGGCTCAACCCTTATCATTAATTACCGTAGCATTCTCTCTTCACTCCAACAATGATGAACAGAATGGAATTATTCATAACACAACTACACCGGCGTTTTCTACAGTTTATGTTCTTCTAAGCACATTGTACGGTGCAGTTATACCGGCACATATTCAACATCTGGCAAAACCGACGAATTTATAACACTTACTAAAACGAGCGGCATATTATTTAGCCTTCGCTCTGTACGCCTCTGACTATGTCCTTACTGGACGATGGCGGTACGGAGATTGACCTTTTAGGTCTCGCCTTGTGCACACCAAAAGCGAGGTCCCGCGTTTTCACGCTTTGCGAAAAGTATTCACTTTTCACGATCCAGGTGTCTAATTCCTGAACACGGCCATAAGCTTAGCCCTACTCTTATTTAGGTTATGGCAGTGAGGAATTCAAAATTAAGTAATTGTGTGTGTGTGTGTGTGTGTGTGTGTGTACACACACACACACACCCGCGCGTGCGTGCGCGCTCGCACACACACACACACACACCCGCGCGTGCGTGCGCGCGCGCTCGCACACACACACACACACCCGCGCGTTCGCACACACACACTAAAAAACTGATTAGACTAAAGGAAAGGCAGAACCGACCGACCAACCGACCGACCGACCGATTGACCGACCGACCGATTGACCGACCTGTCGACCAACGGACGGACGGACGAATGAGTGGATGGGTGGATAGGTAGGTAGATAGGTAGGTAGATCGGATGACTAACACACAATAGGTAGGCGGGTAGGTGGATTGATGGATGGATAAATCGATGGACAGACAGACAGACAGACAGACAGACAGACAGACAGACAGACAGACAGACAGACAGACAGACAGACAGACAGGCAATGTAGGTAGTTAGGTAGCTAGGTAGGTAGGTTGGTAGATAGGTAGGTATATTTACAGACAGACAGAGCTTTTTCGTTCATGTGTTACTTTACAGACAGACAGGTAGACAGGTAAGTAGATAGACAATTTTACAGACAGACAGATAGGTAGGCAGGTAGATAAAGACGTAAACATAGATAGATAGATAGGTGGGTGGGTTTGGACCGACCGACAGCCTGACGGACCGACCGACCGACCGACCGACCGACAGATAGACAGACAGACAGACAGACAGACAGATTGTGAGATGTGAAATGTAATACTTACATCCAAACTGAGATATGTGAAATGTGATTGTCGTGTCGGAAGTGATGGTGGAAGAGAAGTGAACTTTCTATCAGAGCAATCAACGCTGTCGTCGTAGCAATAGCAGTCCTGCAAATACATATATAATAGTCACATTCCTGCAAATAGGCATTTTAAAGTCACATTTCTGTAAGTACACACCCAACAAACCTATGTAGAAGCTCATACAACTACGGTGAATGTATGGCCAAAAAATAAATAATAATAATGGGGAAAAAAACTGAGAAAAGAGGACATAATTCTCCCCCATAAGATCCCGAGTACGACAAGGTTGTGGCCTGTCTCCCCTCTTGTTCCTAATTATTTATAACCTATATAGACAGCATATGTAAAGATAGCAGCCAAACAAGGATTGGAACAACACCGGATGACAAAGAGAACCCGGTAGAAGTGGCAACGGCGAATTACACCATTAAAGAACTCCTATCTATGGACGATGAAGCACTAATAGCAAAACCAGAAGCAAAATTACAACTTCCACATAAATAGCCTAAATTAAGTATATAAAGAACATAACATGACAATTATCATTAGTAAAACAGATCTAATGACTACAACCAAAGAAGAAAACACAACAACGATCCATCTAAAAGAACGCCCCTTAATTAATACAAAGAGCTTAATTTTTTTAGGAAATATAGTATCATCAAATGACAAATCAGAAGGTAAGATCTAAAATAGATGCAATAAGGCAAACCAACTCATTGAACAAATGGGACCAAGACTAAAGAACAAACACGTTACAATAAGTGCTAAAATATCATGATACAAGATAATCTGCCTACCCACTCGAAGCTACCAATTCCAAACCTGGACAATGACAGAAAAAGGCAAGAGAATAATTATAACAACAGAAATGACATTCCTGAGAAGAATACTCAATGTATCTAGAAGAGAGAAAATCAGAAATGAAGATAGCAAGCCTAAAGTGGGAGATACAGCAGCGCTAGATTTAATAGAAAATAGCAAGTTAATGGTTGGGATATATAACAAGGCTACCAACTATCAGTATACCACAACAAGCAATGATGCACAGACGAAAAAAGTAGGTAGAAAAGGCCGACCATGTAAACGATGGACACAGGGAATAACAAAATCCATGTGAATCAAGATTTGTGAAGCCCATAAAATTAGAATTTCCGATGTTTATGCTTCACATCGACACCTCAAAGTACAGGGTGAACAAGATTAGATGGAGATTCCTATAAACACATATACAGCAGCCGTACCCCAGCAGAAACACATATATGACCTTCACAAACCTATGCAATAATATGTAACAGTCACCCGACACATTTGTCCATCCATCCATCATGTGCCAATCCGATAAGCGTGGGTGGTCATGTTTTGTCATCTCACTCGATCACCAGAGTCGTGGATCAGCTCCGTGTTCCTGTCTCGACCATGCCACGTGACCAAGCCATCCAGGTATTTTTCTCGGTCTTCCCCTTGGTCTCATCCTTCGAGCTTGCCAGTCGTCACCAAGTTCTCCAATTCATTTCTTCTCATAACAGCCCAAAAAATGTTGACTGTCTACGTCTAATGACTCTAATCAGTGTACGATATTCATTTGTTTCTTTAAGGACGTGCTCATTGATAATTGTGTCCATCCATGGTATTCTTTGCATTTTCCTCAGAAACCGCATCTCCACAGCCATCAGCTTGACTGCTTATTGTCCACGCTTCACATTCATACAAAAGTATAGATTCTATGCAGCACTTCAACACTCTTTTTCTCGTTTCAATTGCTATCTTCTTATTGTTCAGTATGTTTTTCATCTTGCAAAAGGCTACCTTCGCAATGGCAATTCTTATTCTAATCTCTGCAAGGCATCCCCATCAGATGTTATGACTGTGCCGAGATAACTGCATCGATTCATTTGCTTAAGAAAATGCCCATTTATATCACATTGTGATAGTAAAGCTCACAATCTACTTCTCGTTTTTTTGGGGTGATTCATTCATTGCCTTTTTAAGCTTTACTGCAGTTCCCCTCATTCTATATCACATTGTGGTATTTC
>JACEFZ010003560.1:12500-17500 GCA_014155875.1 Cepaea nemoralis
ATCTTCTTCTTCGTACAACCTACTAGTCTCCTCCATACTACTACTTGACTCTGACTTTTCATCCATTTCTTCTTCTTCGTCTGTATGTCTCTCTTTAGCTGCCGCTAATCTCTTCCGTTCAACATCCCACCTAATTTGTCGATCACTCTTTCTTAAGGATCTTTCCAGTATAGGTATATCGTCTCCGCTTGTTGAACCATCTCTAATTCTCCTCTGTCTTTTTACTTCTTTATCTCTTTGACTGTCCATTCTTCTTTTTGTTGCTTGCCTAGTATTTTTAAATGGAGCACCTGTGTCTTCTTCCATACTATCATAATGAGTTTCATTTGTCCCTTCTTCTTCCATTCTTTTCGGAATTGTCTGTTCTTGTTCTTCGTAACTTGGATTTGCTAACAACTGATTTTGTTCTGGTTCTTTTCTAAGATCTGGGGTTACTGTAGCTCTTCTAAGATCTGGAGTTACTGTAGCTCTTCTAAGATCTGGGGTTACTGTAACAACTTGTTCATCTAAAAATTTTGCATCCGAATAACAATTATTATTATAATTATTATTTTCTATCTCATTTTCATCTCTTCTTAAGTGTTCAACATGTGCCCTTGCTATGTGTGCTGTGACCTGGTTCTTTATAACATACGATACATTACCTAGTTTTTCCAAAACGTAATAACCTGGAATCCAACGAGAATCAAACTTAGAGTTTCTTCTATGCTTTTTGTAATAAACTCTATCACCTACCTTAAACTCCTGTAACTTTGTATTTACATTTTTGTACTTTTTCTGTCTTTCCCTAGCTTTTATTATATTATTCCTTAACCTCATATGTGCTTTATGCATTTCTTGTATTATGATCTCTTGAAAATCTTCACCCATATATTTCCGTCTAGGTTTTAATAAATTATCTATAGGTAATATTGGTTCTCTCCCGTGTATTAAATAAAACGGCGAAAAACCCGTGCTCTCATTTTGATTTGTACGAATAGCGCTAAGAGCAGGCCCCAAAAATAGATCCCAATCTTTTTCATGTTCATCAACAATCTTTGCCACAATGTTGTATAACGTCTGATGTTGACGCTCGTTTTTCGCATTTGACGAAGGTCTATAAAATGAGGTCTTTATATGTCTTATGTTTAAATCTTTTAATAACTTTTCAAATTTTTTATTTACAAATTCTCTACCATTATCTGTAAGTATACTTTGTGGGCAACTAAACCTTGGTACGAACTCCTGTAAAAAAATATTAATGACAGTATCCGCGCTCTTATCTGGAATTGCATAAACCTCTGGCCAAAGACTGTAGATGTCTACTATATGAATTAAATATACATTTCCTGACAATGTTCTGGGGTGTGGACCTGATATGTCTAAACTAATCTTTTGCATCGGGAAGTGAGGAATATCTGTGTCCTGTAATGGAGACTTTATTGTTTTCATGTTCCTTAATCTGCACTTTTCACACGTATCTACATATTTGCATGCAGATTTAAATAAGTTTGGCCAATAATATTTACTTGTAAGTGCTTTCACTAGTTTGTCTCTACCGAGATGTCCATTTTCATCGTGATATGCTTTTAAAAGTTCATTTTCCAAATGCTTTGGAATATATTTCCTTAGTTGTTCGTTCTTTTCACACATATAATATAACTGTCCATCCTCTTGTAAGAGCAAATAATTCCTTTTATATTTGTTATCTTCTGTTTCTCGTAACTTTTCCTTTATTTGTATGATTCTTGGGTCCAAATCCTGCTCTTCTTTCATATTGAATTGTGCTAACTGTAGATCTTCTTCTCTATGTTCAGACTCTTGATCTGATGGTAAGCTATCAAATTCTTCCCTATTTATTATAGCAGAATCTAGAATATTTACTTGCCAATTTCTGTCGTCTATCTCTGGTTCGGCTGCCTCCTCTTCTGTATCTTCTGATGACTGTGTATATGGAATTCTAGACAAAAGATCAGCGCATGTGTTTATCCTACCTGGTATGTACTCAATTTTCGCGTCGTACCCCTGTAGATTCAATGCCCATGTCTGTATTTTCCTGTTCTGCACTGGAGCTTCTAGAAAAGACTTTAAAGGCATGTGGTCAGTTCTAATAACAAAACTTGCGTTATGTAAGTAGTAATTAAGTTTTTGTAGAGCGTAATGAATCGCGTAAGCCTCCTTCTCGATAGTAGTCCATTTTTTTTGTGATTTACTAAGTTTATGTGACAAGAAGTAGATAGGTCTTTCATTTTTAACCCCTGGTATTCCAGATTCTTTTCCTTCATATGGTTGTACCAAACATGCTCCTACTGCATTGTCCGAAGCATCTGTGTATAG
This sequence comes from Cepaea nemoralis, assembly GCA_014155875.1. NCBI lineage: Eukaryota > Metazoa > Mollusca > Gastropoda > Stylommatophora > Helicidae > Cepaea > Cepaea nemoralis. The sequence goes on from JACEFZ010003560.1 coordinate 14,817, forward strand.
TATCAACTGTTTGTTTAAGTCTGGATGCGTCAACAGTGGTACCAGTGTTAAGCTGTTTTTTAAATAGTCGAAGGCTTTTTGACACTCATCATCCCACTTAAACCTGGCGTACTTGGCTGTTAAATTTGTAATTGGTTCAGCTATCCTTGAAAATGCTGGAATAAACCGCCTATAATACGCACATGTTCCTATAAAAGCACGTACTTCCTTAACGTTTGTTGGAGCAGGTAACTCTTTAATAATCTTTATTTTGTCCTGGTCTGGTTTAATACCCTCTCTATTTATAATATACCCTAAATATTTTGTTTCTGTTTTCAAAAATTGGCACTTACTAAGCTTCAACTTCACATCATGCTTTCTTAACCTGTCAAACACTAGTCTAATATGTTTCAAATGATCCTCCACATCTCCCTTGGTATAGATCAATATATCATCAATATAAGCAAGAGCGAACCTTTGCATACCCTCTAGAACTTCATTTATTAAGAACATATAGTGTGAGGGCGCCGTCTTGACACCAAAAGGCATTCGTAAGAATTCGTACGAGCCCATGTGGGTACAAAAGGCACTTTTCCGTTGCGCGTCTTCTGACATCGGAATACACCAAAATCCTGACCTTGCGTCTAACGTTGTAAAATATGTAGAGCCATTAAGTAGCCCCAAAATATCATCAATTACCGGCAGTGGGTATGCTACATTCTTGGTGATTTTGTTCAACGCCCTGTAGTCGCAACAGAAGCGACTGGAACCATCGGGCTTGGCCACTATTACCACCGGAGATGACCATTCTGACTTCGACCTTTTTATTATTCCTGCTTTCAGCATCTCCTCTATTGCCTTTTCCATTATTTCTCTGTTTCTTAATGGAGTTCTGTATGGTTTTAGACTTATTGGTGGATGATCTCCCGTGTCTATTTCCATCGTAACTGTCCGCGTCTTACCCAATTCTAAATCATTAACCGCAAACACATCTTGATTTTGCTTTATAAACTGTTCTAACACTTCCTTATTTTCCGGCGAAGCTTTTAACTGTGACAGCAATTCTTGTTCCCTTGTTATTTTGTCTAGTGAACATATATGGGCTTTATTTCTTCTATATGGATGGATCAATTCATCCATTCCGACTTTCCCTCTTCTTCCGCGTCCGCGTCTGTCACTTCTCCTTTCACTAGAAGTTTCCAAATAACTTGTTCCCGACACTTCTGTTCTATTCGTTGCTAATATGTCACCAATGTTATGATCTAATTTGGCTATCACACATCCTCTGTATAACTTGATTTCTCTCCCTGTGTTGTTGATAACCATTACTGGAAAGGTTAAGTGTTTATCCAACTCCATTACTCCATCTGGAACCTCCAAACCAGGCTCATCAATTATTTCCTCTTGTAACTCAGTGATTCTGACTGTTTTTCCTTCCACATAATATGGGTTTCTCTTCAGCTTCGCTTGTATCAAATTAACCGACTGTGGTTTTAACGTCGTTGTCATTTTAACCCTAACTAGTGCTGCTATATGCATATCCTCTTCCATATCTATATATACGTCTCTGAATTTTAACTTATGTAAATCATAAAAAAGTCTTATTCCATTCTTTATCAAAAAATCTCTTCCCTATCAACATATTTCTATTTAAACCCCTCACTACATGAAAAAGGTGTCTTATGTTTATCCCCCCTAACTTAAAATTGATCATTGTTTGTCCAACTACTTGTAAATTCTGTCCAGTAACAGAGTGTAAATTATTACTACACTTAAATACTCTACAATTTCTTACTATTTTGTGCAAAAAACTTTCTTTTACTACACTAACTTGAGCTCCCGAATCTATTAACGTACGAACTCTATACTTCCCTATTTCTAATATACACGAGCTATAGTCTGTTTTATCTTCTATAAATTTCTTGACTTCATCCAGTTGAAAATATTCTCTGTTCGACCTATTATACTTGTTATTAACATACTCTCTAACACTTGGGACCCTATTATTTACCCTCCTATCATCGGTCCTGTCTAATAGGTTGGGCGCCAGTTTTCCTGTGTTCTTGTACCTGTAAAGTTCCTGTGTCCATCAACAACATTCCTACTCACCCTATTATTATCATGTCTACCCTGTGTATTTGACTGGATACGCCTGTTATTACAAAAACGAGAAACATGTCCCCGTTGACCACAAACCCAACAGACAATATTTGTGTTATTTGTGTTTCCTACTGACTCACTTGTAGGGTATCTCCCATTTCTTCTTTCAACATAATCGTTCCTATTTCTACCTTGTAACGTTTGTATACCGCCTCTCCTATTCCATCCGAATCTTGTTTGTCCTATTTCCATGGGTTCCTCAACTCTATCGTCTCGACTACTTCCCACTTCTCGTCCTGTTCTTAATCTAAACCTTCGTCTCAAATTTTCCTCTTGTACCGCGATATCCACCGCTTGTGATAACCTCTCAGGGTTATCCCTCATCAGCTTAAGTTTCAAACCATCAGATTTGATGCCATCCACAAAAATCCCTACTAACATCCTTTCCACCTCCTCCCCTCGCACATTCTGTCCTAAGAATGCTTCTTCAGCCAAGTTAATCAATCTATCGCTAAACAACTGTACCGTCTCTCCGTTATTTTGTTTAGCCTGCCTCAACACCGAAAATGCATGTTGTGGATCCGTAATTTCTGCATATTTCCTTG
>JACEFZ010003560.1:22500-37009 GCA_014155875.1 Cepaea nemoralis
CAAGATCCTATAGAATTTTAAAACAGATGCTGTAGCCAAGATCCTATTAGAATGTTAAAACAGATGATGTAGCCAAGATCCTATAGAATGTTAAAACAGATGCTGTAGTCAAGATCCTATTAGAATGTTAAAACAGATGCTGTAGCCAAGATCCTATAAGAATGTTAAAACAGATGCTGTAGCCAAGATCCAATAGAATGTTTAAACAGATGCTGTAGTCAAGATCCTATTAGAATGTTAAAACATATGCTGTAGCCAAGATCCTATTATAATGTTAAAACAGATGCTGTAGCCAAGATCCTATAGAATGTTAAAACAGATGCTGTAGTCAAGATCCTATTAGAATGTTAAAACAGATGCTGTAGCCAAGATCCTATAGAATGTTAAAACAGATGCTGTAGCCAAGATCCTATAGAATGATAAAACAGATGCTGTAGCCAAGATCCTATAGAATGTTAAAACAGATGCTGTAGTCAAGATCCTATAGAATGTTACAACAGATGCTGTAGTCAAGATCCTATTATAATGTTAAAACAGATGCTGTAGCCAAGATCCTTTTAGAATGTTAAAACAGATGCTGTAGCCAAGATCCTATAGAATGTTAAAACGGATGCTGTAGTCAAGACCCTATTAGAATGTTAAAACAGATGCTGTAGCCAAGATCCTATAGAATGTTAAAACAGATGCTGTAGCCAAGATCCTATAGAATGTTAAAACGGATGCTGTAGTCAAGATCCTATAGAATGGTAAAACAGATGCTGTAGCCAAGATCCTATTAGAATGTTAAAACAGATGCTGTAGCCAAGATCCTATAGAATGTTAAAACAGATGCTGTAGCCAAGATCCTATTAGAATGGTAAAACATGATGTAGTCAAGATCCTATTAGAATGTTAAAACATGATGTAGCCAAGATCCTATTAGAATGTTAAAACAGATGCTGTAGCTAGAATTCCGTTAGATTTTTCCAGAATTGCAACTCAGTTCTTCCTCTAGTCCATGCCGCATGATGTTGGTAATCATGTCTGCCCATATCCTTCTGTCTCGTGTGCTGTCCATCTTCTTATAGGCCGTGCCATGTAGTGTTTGTGATTATGGCTGTCCATAGACTTCTGTCTCGTGTACTGCCAATCTTCTTATAGTCCATGCCGTGTAGTGTTGGTGATTGTGTCTGTTCACAGCCTTCTGTCTCATCAATCATCTCTGACACCGATGTTTCTCCATGCCATGATATCGAACTGTCCAGAATCGTCTCTATTGGCCTCCCCCAGGCTCTACTTCCCTGCAGCTTTCCCGTTGTGAAGACACACTCCCGCTGCTCACTTCTCATTACATGCACAGTAAACGCCGTGTATCAATTTCTTAAAGCAACATATACTTTTCTAGTCTCATTAGCCTCTTACAGGCATTCATTGTTAGTTACTATAGCAGTCCAAGGTGTTCAGATCCAGTACCATCACGTTCTTCTTTTTTAAATTTTTTGGGTCCTACGTTCCACGATTCACTGCCAAACAGGAAAACATGTTTTATATAACATTCCAGTACTCTCTTTCTTGCATTCAATGATAGCCACTTAGTGCATAAAATACTATTACATAAGCCACACTTTTGACATCTCTCATCAGATACTACCAACAGTGACGTCACGGAGCAATGGCCGCCCTGATCTGTTTGTGTCTAATGCACTGAGAGCTAAAACATCTGCTGGCTAGTACAGACAACAAGAAAACAATGAATTCTTAGATAGATTTTACTGTACCGTGAGGACTTTATCCATAGGTAAATATTAGTGATCGTCTGTGTTTTCTGAGAAAGTAAGCTATATGATTTGTTTAGATTTAAACAGTGTCTTATTTTCAAGGTCTATAGATTAGTCCATAGTTCTGTGCTAGAAAAAACCACACGTAATGCCCATCATTCTCTTGTTAGATTTTATTCGGTGATTTACTAGTTATTAATCTAAATATTACACAACAGCCGCAGCGTTACGTTGCAAACATGCGGTTCTTCTTCATGTGAAATGGATAACTGCAGTCGATATGCCGAGGAGTACAAACTGTTCCTGCATACGTCACCAGAAGTAACCAGTCAGGGAGCAAATAACAGCCTCAGAATAATGCCAACACATCCGATAATTGCAAAATGACAGCAGGCAATGGAAAGCACGGGTTGGCCAACTGCTGCAAAAATCGTCATCAAGTATATCAGAGACGCAAGCACCAACACAGAGTTTATGAGCAATCTACACAATTGCGAAACCCCACTGTTGTGAATATTTCAACAGGTTGTCACACCAGCATAAACAAATGTGCAGAAGTATGAAGCATGTCTGAAAGTACTGGTCCAGTATGTATCCAGTCAGAGAATGGTCCATCACCATCATCATCATCTTCATCTTCGTAATCATCATCTTCGTCATCATCATCTTCGTTCTCATCTATCTATCTATCTATCTATCTATCTATCTATCTATCTATCTATCTATCTATCTATCTATCTATCTATCTATCTATCTGTCTGTCTGTCTGTCTGTCTGTCTGTCTGTCTGTCTGTCTGTCTGTCTGTCTGTCTGTCTGTCAGTCTGTCTGTCTGTCAGTCTGTCTGTCTGTCTTTCTGTTTATCTATCTATCTATCTATCTATCTATCTATCTATCTATCTATCTATCTATCTATCTATCTATCTATCTATCTATCTATCTATCTATCTATCTATCTATCTATCTATCTATCTTTCTATCTATCTATCTATCTATCTATCTATCTATCTATCTATCTATCTATCTATCTATCTATCTATCTATCTATCTCTGCATTCGGTATATATCTTCATTTCCGGTTTCAAGATGGCGACGGACGGTCGTGTTGTTTTGTGTTCGTTAACTTTTTCGCGTAAGGGATGGATTTATTCATCTCTTGCGTGTAATTGGTGTGCCAGGATGTAAAACCAGGAGTTTCTACTCAAGATCTGCGCGGGTGCTACGGAGTTCGTGCATCGAGCGAAGCCATCCTTGAGTGAATTTTCAGCAGCGTGTGTGGTTATCAGCAGTCTGTGTTTACGTTTTTTCAACATGGCGGAAGAACGTCTTCTTTCCGAGCGATCAGCAGTCAACATTCCGAAGCGGCGTGATAGCCGCGCAGGGACAAAGAAGCAAGGTAAGCGCGGGGGTTTGAGACGTTTTAGACTCAAGTGTCACCGTCTAGGACTCAGGAACATCCGTATTCTATATTGGAACTGTGCCAGTGTAAAACAACGGGGCTCTATTTTAGAAACCCTAGTTTACAGGAACGACATTGTAGCACTCCAGGAGACGAGACTGGGCGATCAGCTACTCCGAATTGCCGGCTTCAAATGTTTCTACAACAGACGACATCTGGGAACGGCGATTCTCGTTCGCGACAGCATGGTGGCGTCAGAGCTAGACATGTCCAGTTGGGACAGTGACGATATACAAATACAGGCGTTGAGAGTTCATTCCAGTATACCATTCGTGTTGGTTAATGTTTATGCCCGCAATGCGAGTGTGGACGCCCAGAAGTGGCAGTGCTTAAGTGGCATATTAGGCCACGAGAGAAATGTTATTTTCTGTGGTGACTTCAACGCTAAAGGCAGATCATGGGGAAACACTTCCTCCAATACACAAGGGGAGGAGCTCGAGACTGCACTGGAAACCATCGACCTGGTTTGTATCAACAGTGGCTGTGTCACCAGGACAGCAAGCCGTCCAGGCGATGAGGACAGTGCTATTGATCTGGCGCTAGTTTCACCTTCACTCACTACAGTGTGTAGATGGGGTGTCCTAAGACACCATGGCAGCGACCACCACCATTGCAGCATATTGGTGGAGAAAGGCAGAACCAGGCAGCACAAGCTAAAGGTAAAGACGTTCCAGTATGACAGTACAGGGCAAGATGTGGTGAGCAAAATAAGACGTGACAAGCGCAGAACGTTTCAGGGCAGGAGAAAAAGCTGGGAGCAGCCACCGTGGTGGAGTTTCGAGGTGGAGAAGGCTTGGGTGGATAAGCGTAGTGCTGTAAGGAGATGGCAAAATGCCAAGAAGAACAGAGCTGGTCATCCTAGTCCCTGCTTGCACTTAGAAAGAGAGATGCACACAAAAATAAGCTATTTCAAAAAACTGGTCAAGGTGGTTAAAAGCGAAAAATGGGCAGAGGTGTGTCAAAGAGTAAGCACAGACAAGTCACTGAAATTGTTCTGGCGACTACATAAAAGCATGAGTGGGGTAGTCAAGAATAAGAGCATTTCTGACTTCCAAGGTGCTGACCTCATCTGGCAGAGGACTGATGAGGACAAGGGCAAAGCCCTCTTTGAACGCTACCTTGAGCAGAGCAACCAGACAGACATGGGAGGCCGGAATCTGGCCAAGGAGGTCACCTCAGACAGATGCAAGGCCCAGAACACTTCGGATGAAGACACAGTGACAGTGAAAGAAATCAAGGCTGTGCTTCGACGATCAAAAAATAGTGCTCCAGGTTAGTTAGTCTTTCCTCTTGAGCCTAAGGCGGCGCATAGGGCAGAAGTCCTGTCTCTCCATGCCTGGCGGTTCGCTGCTATCTGTTGTAGATCTTGGATATTTACTTGGCCGTTGAATGAGCCTTCTCTAATGATGGTTCTACGCAGGGTCTCTCTTGGTCTTCCCCGTTTTCTTTTCCCTACTGGTGACCATATGAGGGCTTGGTAGGGGAGTCTTGACTTGTCCATTCTGAGTACATGGCCGATGTAGTTCCAACGGCGTCTTCTTATGAAATTGGATACTGTATCTTGCTTAGTCTCTTGTCTTATTTGCGAATTGGTTCTGAAGTCTGTCCAGTGGATGTTTAGAAGTCTTCTAAGACATTTGTTCTCAAAATTGTCTAATTTTTTATCTAAAGCTACCGTTGATTTCCAACTTTCACATCCATACGTTAACACTGGAATCACACAAGAGTTGAAGATTTTAAGTTTTGTGTGTTTGCTGAGTGTCTTTGACTTCCAGATGTTTGACAGTTTATTGAAGGCACTAGATGCCAGTGCGATTCTAGATGATATTTCTGGTGTTGAGTCCCCTGTAGATGTCATTTTGCTTCCTAGGTATGTGAAGCTGTTGACTTTTTCAAGAACGTAGCTGTTCAATTTGGTGTCATCTGAACTGTTGGTAAGATCAATAGTCTTTGTTTTTGTGGTGTTAATTTGGAGACCAATTTGCCCTGAAACATTTTGGAGGTGGTTTATTTTCTCTTGGGCATCCGGGTGTGTTGAACTCAAAAGCACTATGTCGTCGGCAAAGTCCAGGTCTTCTAGAATTTTGTCAACCCAATGGATACCCATATTTGTGTTGTTTGTGCATTTGCGCATGACCCAATCGATAGCTATTCCAAAAAGCATCGGTGATAAGACACAACCCTGTTTCACTCCTGTTTCGACTGAGAACCAGTCAGAGTTGCCTGTTTCTGTTCTTACGCAGCAACGTGTTTCTTTGTAGAAAGATTTTATGACGTTGGTATATTTGGTAGGAAAACCATAGATGTTAAGTAGATTCCAAAGTGAAGGACGGTGGATACTGTCGAAGGCTTTTTGAAAGTCGACAAAGTTGGTGATTAATTTCGACTGGAATTCTACGGAGTCTTCAATGATTATTCTGAGGGTGAAAATGTGGTCTATGCATGACCGTTTTGGTCTGAAGCCTGCTTGTTCTTCTCTGAGCCTTTCATCTATCGCCTTTTTCAATCTCTCAAGTAACATGCTACAAAAAAGTTTGCCTGGTACTGACAATAGAGTGATACCACGCCAATTATTGCAATCAGACATATCGCCCTTTTTAGGCAGTTTGAAAATTACACCATCTTTCCACTGTTGTGGTGGGGATTCGCTTTGCCAGATTTCATTGATCAGCTGTAACAAACGTTGTAAGGTGTTCTCATCTGCTGCCTTGAGCATTTCTCCTGAGATTTCAACTTCACCAACAGCTTTGTTGTTCTTCAATTTTTTGATGGCTGCTTTAATCTCTTCCATGGTGAATGACTCACAGGAGGCATCTAGTGGGGGCATAGTAATTTCTCCATCCAGGTTCGGAACAGTGTCAGGCCGCGGTCTATTTAATATTTCTTTGAAATGTTCTGCCCATCGTTGCTTTTGAAGGTCATCGGATAACAATTGATTGCCTTGTTTGTCTTTGATGGGTATATTTGGTGTAGGCGAGTGATTGCATAGTTGCTTCATGATATGGAATACGGCTCTGTTGTTTCCAGTTCTGGCAGCTGCTTCGGCGTCGGAGGCCAGGCTGTGAATAAAGTTCTGTTTGTCTTTTCGTGCGCTTGATTTCACCTCTTTATCCAACATAGAGTATTTTTGCTTATGGGTTTCATATGTAGATGTGTCTTTCGCAGAAAGAAGTGTTAGTTTTGCTTGTTTTTCTTTCTTGTATCTTCGTCCAGGTGTTATCGCTTAGCCACTTCTTCTTCTGTCTTTTTACGTAGCCGACTGTGTTTGTTGCAGCATTTAGCAAGGTATTTTTTAGGAAATTCCAATTTTCTTCAATGTTGTTTTTAATATTCGCATTGCTCGATACACTTTCTTTGTTAGCATAGCTGCTTCGTACCTCTGAATTGAATGCGAGTTGGTGTTCTTTAGTCAGTAGGGACTGTGAGTTTATTTTCTTAATTCTGGGTGATCTGTGCAGAGTCTTGAGCTTTATTGTTAGTTTGGCAATGCAGAGATTGTGATCACTGCCAGCATCTGCACCTCTGTAGGCTCTGACGTCTTGTACTGATGAACGGAATTTGGCATTAATGCAAAAATGGTCTATCTGATTTTTTGTGATGTTATCAGGCGAGTTCCACGTGACTTTGTGTATATCTTTGTGCGGAAATAAAGAGTTTGCTACTATCAGATTTGCTATTTCACAGAATTCTAGTATTCTCTCTCCGTTTTGGTTCATATCCCCTAAGCCGTGAATTCCCATATATCTCTCAACACCCTTATTGTCAGACCCTATCTTGGCATTGAAATCACCCATTACAACAACAATGTCGTGCTTGGGAGATGAGTTGATGGTACCAATTAGTTGTTCATAGAAATTATCTTTGTTGGTGTCTGTATCGTCGTTGGTAGGTGCGTAGCACTGGATGATTGTTAGCTTGAAATATTTCGTTTGGTAACGCGCTGTTATAATTCTATCATTTACTGGTTCCCAGCTGATCAGTGATCTTTCTACATTTTTTGACATGATGATAGCGACTCCGTTCGAATGATGGTTGTCGGTTCTTCCTGAATAAATTATGTGTCTTTGTTCACAGTTGAGAAATGTCTTACCTGAGTCAGTCCATCTGCACTCGCTAACCCCAAGAATTTCTAGGTTGTATTCATTCATAACATTACACACCTGGGTCGTTTTCCCCGTCTGGTACATAGTTCTGACATTCCAATAACCAATCTTGAAAGTATCCTTGGAGTTTAACATATTTGAGCTCCAGGTCCTGATGGCATAAGATACGACGACATAAATAGGTGTACCGACAATGAGCTAGAGAAACTAGCAGACATGTACAACAACAGTATAGGGAGTGCTAGCATCAAGGAGGAATGGTTACATAGCTATCTGATTCCCTTGCCGAAGCCTGACAAAGGCCACAAAAATATTCAGGGATATCGAATTATAACCATGCAGAATACAGTAGGCAAGCTGCTGGAGAAGGTAATTGCCAGGAAAATATTAAGCCAACTAGAGAGGCAAGGTGTTTTCCCACCTACCCTGGGTGGGTACCGTCCAAAAAGAGAAACCTGGACCAATGCAGCAGTCTTTGCCCATGATGTCTATGAAGGTTTCCACTCAGGCACTGAAACTGTTGCTGCAGCGATTGATCTTGAGGACGCATACAACAGAGTACCACTGGATTTTTTAATGTTTCAGCTTCTTGAACTAAACGTAAGTCCATTCCTCCTTAGTTGGATCGCTGCAGCCCTCTTCCAACGGAAAGTAGTTTTTAGATGTGGCAGTTGGACTTCGGAACCAACAACAATATATCCTGGCCTACCACAGGGATCACCATTATCTCCGGTACTGTTCAACGCCTACACAGTGAGAATCACCAGTGAGCAGATCACTGGACCTGGCAGGACATTGTCATATGCCGATGATGTTTTAGTGTATCGTCAGGGTAAGGATAGAGAGGAGGTTGCTGTGGAACTACAAACCGAACTCAATCGCATAAGTACTTGGTGTGATGAAGCTGGGGCAATGGTCAACCCAACAAAGGCAACAGTGACTTGGTTCTCGTTGAATAATCATATTGTCAACAATCCAACACCAACTGTAATGCTGTGTTCAGAGACGGTGGAAAGAACGCAGGCAATGAATTACCTGGGGATACGGTTTGATCGAAGCCTTGCTTATAATGTGCACATAGACCAGGTGATAACAAAGGCCAAGCGGGGCTTGGCAGCGATGCGGGTGATGGCGGCAGCAAACTGTGAGCAGCGCCATCTATGTCTTCTGTACGAGGGGCTGGTCATGTCTGTTTTGGAGTATGCAATGGCAATCCTGACTCTCAGCCATAAGCAGATAGAAAGGATGGAAAGGATACAGAATGAAGCTATGCGCATTATTCTTGGATGTACAAGAGATACAGCATGCAGGGCGATGCGCTACCTTCTTGATTTTCCAACCATTGAAGAGAGAATGCAAGTTTGCAGGGCACGCGCCTACCTCAGAATTAACGCAAACACACAGCATCCACTGCATAGTGAAATTAGGAAGGTGAAGGGCAGCAGGTTAAAAAGAGGACGGTCGTGGATGGGTCAAGCCGAAGACATTCTTCAACAGGTGTGTTCACTTGAGGACTTAGAACCTGGCGAGGAGTGGGTGCAAGTGCCAACAGACTTCTGCACATCCTTTTCAGTTTGCATCCAACTAGATAGAAAATGCAGACAAGAAAATCCGGCTGCTGTGGAGGCTGAAGTACAAGCGTTGATTTTCGAGAATTCGCTAGACAGTGACGCGGTCATCTACACAGATGGGTCGGTCGTCCGACATGTGAGAAGCTCATGGGCCTTTACAGCTCGGGCCGGAGGGAGAATTGTGAAGGAGGACTCTGGTGCTTTCACTGAAACCACAAGTAGCCTGACCATGGAAGTCATGGCAGTAAGTAAAGCAATAACATGGCTCGAGACACAGACATTCACTAGGGCTTGTTTCCTTAGCGACTCAATGAACATGATCAAGAGGATAGAGGAGGGGTCGATCCGAAGAGAATGGTTGCTGCCTCTGGAGCGGTCTCGGCTGGCAAAGATTAGTTTCATCTTCGTGCCAGGTCATGCGGGAGTACAAGGAAATGAGCGGGCTGACAAGCTCGCAGGTGAGGCTACTGTGGAGGGCGGACGCGCCATGGACCAGGCTGACATTCTGAATGCTCTACGAGAAGTGAGACTTTTGCAAGAACCAAGTGATGACTGTGAATCTACAACAATGGCCAGACTGCGAGAGCAGCAAATTAAAAGAGGGGTGGCCAAACAAGAACACTACGCAGGAAGCCAAAGAAGATTGATAAACCAACACAGAACTGGCGTCGTTAGCCGCTACACGCTGCGGGATTTGCTGAGGAGGGGATCCGAGCACTTATGGACTGAATGGTCCGATGTGCAACGAGGATGATCTGTCGACTAACTAACTAACTATCTATCTATCTATCTATCTATCTATCTATCTATCTATCTATCTATCTATCTATCTATCTATCTATCTATCTATCTATCTATCTATCTATCTATCTATGTGTCTGTCTGTCTGTCTGTCTGTCTGTCTGTCTGTCTGTCTGTCTGTCTGTCTGTCTGTCAAGACGGCAAGGTGCCAATGTACATCCCGTTATACTTACTTCACATAATACATTGATCCCCACTGTGCTTTACATTCACACATGATAGGGCTGGCGTGGGATCTGAAATACCCTGAAATATACAGTAACAAATCCCTGACATATATAGTTATAACGCCCTGGCATATGCAGTAACAACACCCCGAAATATACGCCAACAACACCCTGGAATATATAGTAACAACATCCTCAAATAAACAGTTACAGCTTCCTGAAATTTACAGTAACAACGCCCTGAGATATACAGTATCAACATGATGAAATATACAGTAACAACACTATGAAATATACAGGCATAATACCATAAAATATAATCACAACACCCTGAAATATGCAGTAACATTACTCTGAAATATACGGTAACAACACCTTGAAATTTACAGCCACAACTTCCTAAAATATACAGTAACAACACCCTAAAATATACAGCCACAACACCCTGAAATATACAGTCACAACACCCTGAAATTTACAGTAACAACACCCTGAAATAGACAGTCACAACACTCTGACATTTACTGTAACAACACCCTGATATATACAGTAACAACACCCTGAAATATGTAGTAACACCACCATGAAATATACAGTAACAACACCCTGAAATATACAGTAACAACACTCTGAAATATACAGTAACAACACTCTGAAATATACAGTAACAACACACTGAAATATACAGTAACAACACCATGAAATATACAGTAACAACACCCTGAAATATACAGTAACAACACCCTGAAATATACAGTAACAACACCCTGAAATATACAGTAACAACACCCTGAAATATACAGTAACAACACCCTGAAATATACAGTAACAACACCCTGAAATATACAGTAACAACACACTGAAATATACAGTAACAACACCCTGAAATATACAGTAACAACACCATGAAATAAACAGTAACAACACACTGAAATACACAGTAACAACACCCTGAAATATACAGTAACAAATGTGTCTGCTGTTCTTCTCTTCACTTTAACTAATTCAGTGCCATGGGATGATTAATCGTGTTAAGCGACTTCCCGTATCTGCCATGGCCCTATATACACCAGTTTCCCGACTGCAACCCCCTTTAATTTGATATATAATACAACATGTCTGCTACCATATTAACAACTGTTAATTATAACTGTGAAACACCCTTACTTCCCATGTTCCGCCATCGAATTTTTCTTTCGTCCAATTTGTTTGGCATTGAATCTGTTATATTATATAAGGTTATCATTAATTATTAGCTATTATATGTGTGCATAATCTGTTTTACTTTCTGGAAAGTAGGTTTCATTAGCTCAATGCACAAGTTACAATATTATTACGGCCATAATATATTTCATGGGAGAGAATCATTTACACAGTCTTATAGGCTACAAAGGGATACAACAATAATAACTTCTTTTTTTTTGATAAATTGCGAAGTCTGTATAATTAAGTACATTATAAGTATATAATCAGCTTATGATCTATTAGTAAAAGATAAATATTTCGCTAGAAGAAGACAAAAGATCTTTGGAAATTGTTAATTTGTGAAATAAACGACAATGATTCTCTTTAATACATAATATCCAACAGCAGCGTCTATGTACAAGGGCACACATTGTGTCAAATTTTATTTCATGGTTTGTAGATTTGTTTCGAGTCTTCATATTAATATTTGACAGGTACCTCTATAAATGTACCTCTAAGATAATACGATAATTGTTGGGTTCCCACCTTCTAATGTTTCTGTTACCTGATAAAACAATTTGTAAGTGACACACGCACGCCAGACCAATTGTTACCTGAGATTACCAAGGCAGCAGGATTACATCGCCGAACACTTAATGAATGTCACCTAACACACCTTACTCTTATAGTCCATGCCGTGTGGCGTTAGTGATCACATCTGTTTACAACCTTCTGTCTCTTGTGTTGCCAATCATATCTGATACTGATGCTCCTCCATGCCATGATGTGACATTGTCCAGTATCTTCTCTCTTGTCGTGTATTTGTCCTCCATGCCATGACGTGATATTGTCCAGCATCTTCTCTCTTTTCGTGTATTTGTCTACCATGCCATAACGTGACATTGTCCAGGATCTTCTCTCTTGTTGTGTATTTGTCCTCCATGCCATGACCTGCCATTGTCCAGCATCTTCTCTCTTGTCGTGTATTTGTCGTCCATGCCATGACCTGCCATTGTCCAGGATCTTCTCTCTTGTCGTGTATTTGCGAATGTGTGCATTGTAACTGATTCAGTGCCGATGACGTGAGTTCGCCTTATCAGGTCTGCACTGTATATGGACATAACTACGAGCCATATGAAGTAAAGTGCCGTATCCTGTGATGAACTGAATCACGAAAAAACATCACAGCACTCAGGGCATTGCCATACGTGCTTCGTTTTCATCTTCAAAAGCCAGTGAAGAGTCCCAGTTCTAATGGTTTGTTAGTTGCATATCCTTTACAAGACGTCGCATTCAAGCTCATCATTTTTTCCTGTTTGTGAAATGTTCTCAAATGTTACGCTCAGTAGTTTGCCATTACATTCTGATCGACCAGCACACATATCATTCTATGAAAACCAACTTAAGGGGGTCGGTTTTCAAATCGACCGCAGCTATGTTTTAAACACTGGGATTTAGAATTGCGCCCGTAACCCGTTCGCCAGAGTTCCGGCCAAGACTAATGTTCCCCATTGTCATCTGATCACGTGACCGCCTGGCCTCTCCTCGGAGAACTGAGTGAAATCTGATCACGTATCCGTCTGGTCTCTCCTCGGAGAACTGAGTGTAATCTGATCACGTGACCGCCTGGCCTCTCCAGAAAGAACTGAGTGTATTTTGATCACGTGACCGCCTGGCCTCTCCTCGGGGAACTGATTGTAATCGGATCACGTGACATTCTGGTCTCTCCTCGGGGAACTGAGAGTAATCTGATCACGTGACCGCCTGACCTCTCATCGCAGAACTGACTGTAATCTGATCACGTGACCGTCTGGCCTCTCCTCAGGAACTGAGTGTAATCTGATCACGTGACCACCTGTCTTCTCCTCGGGTAACTGATTGTAATCTGATCACGTGACCGTCAGGTCTAACCTCGGAGAACTGATTGTAATAAGATCACGTGACCGCATGGCCTCTCCTCGGGGAACTGATTGTAAGTTGATCACGTGACCGCCTGACCTCTCCTCGGGGAACTGATTGTAATCGGATCACGTGACACTCTGTCTCTCCTCAGAGAACTGATTGTAATCGGATCACGTGACAGTTTGGCCTCTCCTCAGAGGAACTGATTGTAATCTGATTCACGTGACCGCCTGGCCTCTTCTCGGGGAATTGAGTGTAATCTGATCACGTGACCGCCTGACCTCTCCTCGGAGAACTGAGTGTCAGGCCACATCCTCTGATGTGGCACCGTTCTCGCCAGATCATGATGGTCTATTTGTTCTCCCAGACTATAGCCATGATCCCAAAAGGCCCAAATACCACCTCCCTTACTATGCACCAATTCATTAAATCAGATCGACAAAACCAGCCAATTTGACCGCTTCCTCATACTAAGTTAAATACAAATGATAAACACCATAAAACATACAGTCACAACACAATGAAATATACAGTCTCAACATCATGAAATATACAGTCACAACACACTAAAATATACAGTAACAACACCTTGAAAAACACTGTAACAAATGTGTCTGTGTTCTTCGCTTCTCTTTAACTGATTCAGTGTCATGGGATGATTAATCGGGTTAAGCGACTTCTCGTTTCTGCCAAAGGCTTATATGCACCAATATTTCATATGCAACCTCCTTTAATTTTATATATAATACAACATGTCTGCCACCATATTAACAAATGTTAACCACACATGTGAAACACCCCCACTTTCCATTTTCCGCCAATCATTTTTGTTTCGTCCAATTTGTTTGGCACTTAATCTGTTAAATTATATAAGGTTATCATCAATTAGTCATCATCATCATCAAGTGCCGTGCCGGCTGGCGTAGGCGTTCATGGCTCTCCATAGATCTCGGTCTTTGGTTTTCTGGATCAACTCTGGTGCTGATATTCCTCCATGCCACCGTCTCAATCAATCCAGCATCACTTCTCTTGGTCTACCTCTGCCTCTCTTCCCCTCGATCTTTCCAGTTGTTACGATGTTCTCCAATGCCTCTCTTCTCATCACGTGACCGAAGAAAGATGTTTGTCTCTGTCTTATTGTTGTATATAATGTTCTAGTTTCATTAGCCTGTTTCAGGCAGTCGTCGTTAGTTACTCTGGCAGTCCAAGGAATTCGCAACATTCGTCTCAGGAACCACATCTCTGTTGCTTCTAATTTCTTCTTAATTTGTTCATTTACTTTCCAAGATTCACTGCCATACAGCAGAAACTGGTTCTACATAGCATTTCAGCACTCTCTTTCTTACATTCAGTGATAGTGACTTATTGCATAAGATACTCTTCATTTTCTGAAAAGCGGCTTTTGCCTGCCCTATTCTACTCCTAATCTCTGTTGTACATCTTCCATCTGATGTTATAAATGCCCCTAGGTATCTAAAATTATCAACTTGGTTAAGGATTTTCCCTTCTATTTCTATGTCACATTTTGGTGTCACCCATCAATTAGTATACATTATATTTGTGAAT
>JACEFZ010003561.1:0-103194 GCA_014155875.1 Cepaea nemoralis
ACGTGTTGCCCCCCGACCCCAGATCAACGGGCTAATCATTCGCATTCGCGCTCTCGACGGCCGGTGCACTTGGTAAGCAAAATTTAAGGGGAAACAAATACCTCTTTGTCACGGAAACATAATATTCAATTTATTGCTTGCAAGGGAAATAACTCGCAAAAGTTTTTCTAAAGAAGCAATTGGTTACATTAATTGTTAAATATTTAATATAATGACACCACCTATTCACAGTTAACACAGTAGTTTGACATACTGAATTTTGATATACTTTCACTGCTAAAAGTGAATAAAATGTACTTGTTAATGCAATATATATAATGTTTCAACACTGCAAGCTCCGTGCACGATGTTAACGACTGTCCCCCAAATGGACGCCCTGACATTGTTACTCTGGTTTCTCTTCACAACGTATAAATCTTTCGCCTTTGCAGTTCTCTCCGGATTCCGAATTGTGTGAAACCTGCAAGTTCAAATCGCACATTCCCTCTAAAGCGGGTACAACTCTGGTTTATCTTCACATCGTATAAATCTTTCGCCTTTTACTACACATTTCAAGGACAAAGGAACCAAAACCGCCATCAATACAAGAAGTGTGTTTTTCTAACTATAGGATACTGAACATGACAAGTTCATCTCTTACACTGACGTCAGATGTGCTCAACGGAAACCTGCTCCACCGCAAGGTACGATTGTTGTGTTTCTCTCCGGCCCTGGAGCCGCCGCCAAGTCGACGCCAGCGTTCATAGCGAGCGCACTCGCTGGACTGGCCGGCTTGCCGCTAGGTGCGATACACATACACAGGTATGGGTCACCGACACGGTGGTTCGTGACTTTAACAGAAGACATACATGTTAAACTGTATGATAGGCTACACAGGGTTCAATTACAACTACCGAATTCGGACATCAATATTTGTCTGGAGCAAGCAGACAAAGAAAGGCAAAACCTTACTTTGCATTGGATCCTGGCGGCATTGAAGATAGAGGGAGTTAAGGCTATCGCCGTACATGCTACTGGGGACCCGAATGTGGAGGTATTTCCACTAAAATATTCTGGAGGTAAATGGGGAGCCTTATGTAACCCCGTCCAGGAAATCCCCTATTACATAAATTTGAATATTACAGGGGTCACAAAAAACACTCACAAAATTCTGGAAACCTTGCCCAGCAGGAGAACTGCTTCCCATGTGTGTGGTATGGACGACCACTGGTCCAACAAATGTCCAGCCAAACATACAAACAAGCCGGTTGTGGCACAAGAAGATCTAATAAATTTTCCACCTCTGAGAAGGCAAGAACCAGCACAACATCAACGAAACGAACAACGCGGAAAACAAGTTGAACAACAGCTCAAACAACAAGAAAAACAACAAACGGATACGCCAACAGACAAACAAGAAAACTACATTCTGGAAACGCAAACAGAAGAACCCTTTACAATTGTTTTTCACTCCAAAACCAGAAAAAGACAAGTACGAGGATTAAGTCCAAACTCAACATGCAGTACTAAGGAAGTAGAATAAGCAAACTCACCAACCAAATCAACGCCAAAAAAAGAAGGAAAGATAAACCGAAAATGCTGACGAAACCACCAACAAAGACACCTTAGATAATAAAACTGAATCAGAATTGATATCTATGAACACTGCTGACACTGATACTGACACTGAAGAAGATGGCCTATTGTTTTAACATCTATGATAAGATCAGTCTACATCAGGACAACAACAAAAATAACTATCTCAACTAGACAACCTCGTTTGTCTCTGTTTTCTCATTATTGTTAGTCAACAATATCATTTGCTTGTTTTGAATAATTTATGATGACTAATGATATTGCTTATTATTAGTATGAACATTTCAGGTTTACGCACAAAACAAAAACACATCGTCACACCCATACACAAATATAAACCCGACTTCATTCTCCTAAAAGAAATAAACATTGATTGATTGATTGATTGATTGATTGATTGATTGTTTGATTGATTGGTTTAGGAACCGACATCACAGCATTTGGGAATTCCCATAAGCGCTCCGTCCCCATCCTCAGCAGCCAGAAGAGTTCCAATACTAATAAACCTATGCGAATACACACATACAAAGCAAATCACTACACAATTAGGGCTCAGACACTCATGCTTCAGCCTGTCGACACATCGTACAGGTTCTGGAACCGCCATACAGCAGACTTCAGACAAATGGGAAATTACTCACATACACAAGGACGACCAAAGAGACATTACCATCATACAGGTTAGAAACACACACACACATACGCTTTAGTCAACATACATGCCCCAGCAAATTACAGTTACCAACCACACGTCTTCGAACACTTAGAAAACCTATTAGCACAGACATACAGAGGGAGGAATGTTCTTTTAGCAGGTGATTTTAATTGTTGTTTAGCTTCGGCTGACATAATAGGCGTGGAAGTTAAAGCGTAGTCAAGAAGAGCCGGCCGAGACGACATGAATAAACTCGATACACTGCAATACATAATCGACACACATGACCTAGTAGACGCATTCAGGCAGAAACACCCCAATAGTCAAGATACAACGCACAGAAACAGATCATCTAGGTTAGATAGAATATACATACCCTTAACACACAACATAACACAGACTAAATACCTACAAGAAACTCTCCAGTATACAGACCACAAAGCAATACTTACAAGAAACTCTCCAGTATACAGACCACAAAGCAATACTAGCACATCACTATAAATAACACAACCACACAGCCATTCAAACGATCACCACACTGGAAATTTAACAACACATTACTTCAAAACACAGAATATATACAATATATGACATACCTGATACATACATACACTGATAGTCTACCAACAGATAACATTAGACAATACTGGGCTTACTGAAAAACACTAAGGAGCAGGACTCAACAACTAGCATCCATCATACACAAACGGAGACTACAACAAGAACATATCATACAAACAGTTATACATTTAACAAAGCAAACCGACAGAAACTCACCATACTTGCATGCATTAGAAATGCAACTGAAACAACACCAACAGCACAGATACCTGGGTGCACTAATTAGAACAAAACTCAACACCATCATACAAGAGACACTCAGCAAACAATACATGGCAATAGAACTAAACATACAGCGTAGCTAACAGATAAACACAATAATAGACATGCAAGGAATCACACAAATAGAAACCACACGCATAACATAAGCATTCCAGCAATACTATAGACACTTATTTACTGCAGAGACAGTAAACACACAAATACAAGATAGTTTCTTACAATATACAAATAACGTATCAGACACAGACAAATAGATATTGGACACACAATTGACATTAGAAAATATAACACATGCGCTTAGTAAAATGAACAAAGACAAGACACCAGGACCAGACGGATTAACAGTAGAATTCTATCAACAATTCTTTCCTATCATAGGTAACCTTCTTCTACAAGTCTATCAAGAAGCCATTGAAAACAAGAACTCCCTGATAGTTGCAACATGTCTTATATAACACTTATACACAAAGCAAAGACAGACAACACACAACTGAAAAATTATAGACCAATTTCACTTCTTAACACAGATTATAAAATTATGGCCAAAACACTAGCACACAGAATCACACAATTCCTACCAAAGCTAGTACACCCAAACCAGCAATATAGTGTACCGCACAGGAATATACACAATGACACAAACCTTATTAGAGACATTATAACATACACATACAACAAAGATTGTCAATCCTCCCTCTCGTCTTTGGACAAAGAGAAGGCCTTTGACATAATCGCACACTCCTATTCGCACAAAACCCTAGAACACTGCAATTTAGGACAGTACTACAGAAAGTGGATACAGATTTTGTATAACAACCCTGAAAGCAAAGTCTTAGTAAACCATTCACTGACTGCTAGCTGACAAGATCTGTAAGGCAAGGGTGTGTAGCAGAATATGGGTATTAGGTGGGAAAAGCTACAGCACGCTTGAGCATCAGAGTGGAATGGGAAGAAAGATGCTCAAGTCGTGACGTAGTTTGTTGTTAAGGGGAGTCGACATCTGGGCCTGGAAGAGAGAAGACATCATGTTGTAACCAGATTGCCAAAGTTGTCATCAGTAAGAAATAAACTCTATTTGTATTAACAAGAGAACGCGTTGGTCCTACTCTGTTATAGAGGACTAAATGGTGCCCACGACAGGATCGAAACTTGGACTGTCGCAGAATCACAATACTCTGTTCATGTAGAACATCGAAATAACTAAAAAACTTGAAGATCTCGTTCAATTACCCAGAGACAGAATTACGGCACGGTTCTAAACATGTATTGAACGTAACAACGAAGTTGAAAGATGGCCACTACGTCGTCTGTGAGAGTTACAGCAACCAAAAGCCCGGCTAGGGGTGGTTGTCTGTAAATATTTTTCAGAATCTTCACTGTACGGACTTGCTAGATGTACAGGCAGTCGTTGTCAGCTGAAATATGAAAACCAGCTGAGCAAGGTAGTGAGAAAGAGCACATTTTTTTTCTGGATCATTTGAAATAGGAGGAAAAAGAAACCTTCAAGCTAAATCGAATCAAGTAGAAACAATTTACTAATAGAGCAGTTGTCTACTTCTCGTCAAGATTTCTTGGAGCGAACTAAAGGCCGCAGAATCCTGACCTTGGAGGTTTGAAGAATCAACTCAATCGCTAATTTGAAAAATAAGAAGAAATGAAAAGCTCATCAAAAGTAGCGATATCACTAGGGAACTCTCGGAAGTGGGAGGGGCAGACTGGGCTGCCGACCTACTGAAGAGGGGACCAAAATTATCGCTTACCTGAATTACACTGGTTCTCAAGACGTCGCTTTGATGTGCCCTGTTATCGGGTGAATAGAAGATGCAAGGCTGGTAGGGACCCAACCAGGGGTTGAAGTTGTTGAGACGTGGGAAGAAGAAACTACCTGAAGTGCGATCAGTTGGAAGAAGAAACTACCTGAAGTGCGCGATCAGTTTCTACTAACACAGACTCCTAGCGTTTGAGTTCTACCTGACAGCGAACATAGAGGAATACGTCTTTCTTGGATCGGGAACAGAGAGTAGGGTAATCAGTAAACATATTAACTGGTTGAACTGTTCTTGGTGTATAAGGTAAATAAGGTAATATTTTTAAAATTAGCTGGTTACAAATGTGAAATTGATTATTTAGTCTGTACAGTAATATTTCAGCATGACAGAACAAGATTCATTGGCACAAGTTTTGACGGGGGTAGGAACAGTGATAGATAGACTTAATACGGTCATGAAACAACAAGGAATGGCAACTGAAATTGTTAAGTTTAGCGGACAGGCAAGAGATTTTAAGAAGTGGGTAACTTCCATAGAAAAATATGCATATTTGGTGTCTGCATCAGATGAAGAGAAAATGAGACTTGCTTATCAGGCAGCAACAGAACCGGTTTCAGATCATATCCGAAGAAAATTAGAGGCTAGAGTGGATGAGACATGGGAGCAGTTCAAAGACGACCTGGCACATAAGTACGCGGAAATAACGGATCCACAACATGCGTTTTCGGTGTTGAGACAGTCTAAACAAAACAATGGAGAGACGGTACAATTGTTCAGCGATAGGTTGATTAACCTGGCTGAAGAAGCATTCTTAGGACAGAATGTACGAGGAGAAGAGGTAGAGAGGATGTTAGTCGGGATTTTTGTAGATGGCATAAAATCCGATGGACTAAAGTTTAAGCTGATGAGAGAAAACCCCGAGAGGTTGTCACAAGCTGTAGATATTGCAGTACAAGAAGAAAATTTGAGACGTAGATTTAGATTGAGAACAGGACGAGAAATAGGAACTAGTCGAGAAGACAGAATTGAGGAGCCTATGAAGATAGGACAAACAAGGTTCGGATGGAATAGGAGAGGAGGTATACAGACGTTACAAGGTAGTAATAGAAATGCTTATGATGAAAGAAGACAAATGAGGTATCCTACAAGTGAGACAGTGGGTAAAACAAATAACACAAATGTAGTCTGTTGGTTTTGTGGTCAACGCGGACACGTTTCTCGTTTTTGTGGTAACAGGCATGTCCAGTCGAATACACAAAGTAGAAATGGCAATAGCAGGTTGAATAGGAATGTTGAAGATAGACACAGAAATGTTACAGGTACAAGAACACAGGAAAACCGGCGCCCTACCTATTAAATAGGACCTGTAGTAGGAGGGAAAATAATAAGGTCCCAAGGTTTAAAGAATATGTTAATAACAGACATAGTAGAACGAGTAGAGAATACTTTCAACTAGATGAAATTAAACAGTTTACAGAAAATAAAACAGATCATAGCTCATGTATAATAGAAATAGGAAAATATAGAGTTCGTACATTAATTGATTCAGGAGCTCAGGTTAGTGTAATTAAAGAAAGTTTTTTTATATAAAATAATGATAAATTGTAGAATATTTAAGAGTCATAATAATCTTCACTCTGTTACAGGACAGAATTTACAAGTAATTGGGCAAACAATGATCAATGTTAAATTAGGAGGGATCAACGTAAGACATCTTTTTCATGTAGTGAAAGATTTAAATAGAAGCATGCTTATAGGAAGAGATTTTTTAATAAAAAATGGAGTAAGACTTTTCTTTGATTTACACAAATTAAAATTCAAGGACGTCTATGTAGATATGGAAGAAGACATGCATATATCAGCACTAGTTAGAGTTAAAATGTCCACGACGTTAAAACCACAGTCGGTTAATTTGATACAAGCAAAGGTAAAGAGAAACCCATATTATGTGGCAGGACATACAGTCAGAATCACTGAATTGCAAAAGGAAGTAATTGATGAGCCTGGTCTAGAAGTTCCGGATGGAATAATAGCGTTAGATAAACACTTAACCTTTCCAGTAATGATTATTAACAACACAGGTAGAGAAATTAAATTATACAGAGGGTGTGTAATAGCCAAACTAGAACATAACATTAGTGACATATTGGCAACGGATAGAGTAGAAATGCCGGGAACAAACTATTCACAAACTTCTAGTGAAAGAATTAATAACAGACGCGGACGCGGAAGAAGAGGGAACGTACAAAAGGATGAATTGATCCATCCATTCAGAAGAAATACAGCCCAAATACATTCACTAGACAAAATGACAAGGGAACAAGAATTGTTGGCACAGTTAAAAGCTCCACCAGAAAATAAGAAAGTATTAGAACAACTTATAAAAGAAAATCAGGATGTATTTGCAATTAATGATTTAGAATTGGGAAGGACAAAAACAGTTACAATGGAAATAGATACGGGAGACCATCCACCAATTAGTTTAAAACCATATAGAACTCCATTAAGAAATAGAGAAATTGTTGAAAAGGCAATAGAAGATATGTTGAAAGCAGGGATAATAACAAGATCAAAGTCAGAATGGTCATCTCCGATCGTAATCGTGGCCAAACCTGATGGTTCAAGTCGATTCTGCTGTGACTATCGGGCGTTGAAAAAATCACTAAGAATGTAGCGTACCCACTGCCGGTGATTGATGATATTTTGGGGTTGCTTAATGGCTCTACTTTTTTCACGACACTAGACGCAAGATCAGGATTCTGGTGTATCCCGATGTCGAAAGATGCTCAAAAGAAAAGTGCTTTCTGTACTCATATGGGTTCTTACGAATGCCATTCGGGGTTCGAACGGCTCCATCTCACTACATGCTGTTAATAAATGAGGTACTAGAGGGTATGCAAAAGTTTGCGTTGGCATACATAGACGATATTCTAATCTATACAGCAGGGGATGTGGATGATCACTTAAAACATGTAAGGTTAGTATTCGACAGATTAAGAGTACATGATGTTAAATTAAAGCTTAGTAAATGCGAGTTCTTAAAAACAAAAACAAAATATTTGGGGTATATTATAAATAGAGACGGAATTAAACCAGACCAAGACAAGATAAAGGTTATTAAAGAGTTACCTCCTCCAACTAACGTAAAAGAAGTGCGTGCTTTTATTGGAACTTGTGGGTACTATAGGCGCTTTATCCCAGGGTTTTCAAAAATAGCAGAACCTATCACTAACTTAACGGGCAAATACGCTAGATTTAAGTGGGATGATGAGTGTCAAAAAGCGTTCGAGTTTTTAAAAAACAGTTTAACAGTGGTACCGCTATTGACGCATCCAGATTTGAATAAACAGTTAATACTATATACAGATGCTTCTGATAATGCTATAGGAGCGTGTTTGGTTCAACCATATGAAGGAAAAGAATCTGGGATACCAGTGGTTAAAAATGAAAGGCCAATTTATTTCTTATCTCATAAACTTAGCAGATCGCAGCGGAAATGGTCGACTATTGAGAAGGAGGCTTATGCTATACACTACGCTCTACAGAAACTAAATTACTACTTACATAACGCAAATTTTGTTATTAGAACTGACCATATGCCTTTAAAATCTATATTAGAAGCTCCAGTGCAGAACAGGAAAATACAGACGTGGGCATTGAATATACAGGGATACAATACAAAAATTGAATACATACCAGGTAGGATTAACACATGTGCTGATTTACTGTCTAGGATCCCCTATCCACAGTCATCAGGAGACACGGAAGATGAAGGTGAACCAGAGATCGACGACCGAAACTGGCAAGTAAATATATTAGATTCTGCCATAATAAATAGAGAAGAGTTTGAGAGTTTACCATCGGATCAAGAGTCTGAACCTAGAGCAGAAGACCCACATTTAGCACAATTTAATATGAAAGAAGAACAAGAGTTAGATCCAAAGTATTACAAATAAAACAGAAATTAAAAGAAACGGAGGAGAATAAATATAAGAAGAATTATTTAGTTTTACAAGAGGATGAACAGTTATATTATATGAGTGAAAAGAATGAACAGCTAAGGAAATATATTCCCACACATTTGGAAAATGAAGTTTTAAAAGCATATCATGATGAGAATGGTCATCTCGGTCGTGATAAATTGGTGAAAGCACTTACGAGTAAATATTATTGGCCGAACTTATTTAAATCTGCTTGTAAATATGTAGATACGTGTGAAAAATGCAGATTAAGGAATATGAAAACAATTAAGTGTCCCTTACAAGATACAGATATTCCTCAATTTCCAATGCAAAAAATTAGTTTAGATATATCGGGTCCTCACCCTAGAACATTGTCAGGAAACGTGTATTTAATTCATATAGTAGACGTCTACAGTCTTTGGCCGGAAGTTTATGCAATCCTAGATAAGAGCGCAGATACTGTCATTAATATTTTTTTACAAGAATTCGTACCAAGATTTAGTTGTCCACAAAGTATACTTACGGATAATGGTAAAGAATTTGTAAATAAAAAATTTGAAAAGTTATTAAAAGATTTGAATATAAAACATATAAAGACCTCATACTATAGACCTTCTTCAAACGCTAAGAACGAACGACAACATAGGACATTATACGATATTATAGCAAAAATTGTTGATGAACATGAAAAAGATTGGGATCTATTCTTAGGACCTGCGCTTAGTGCTATACGCACAAATCAAAATGAGAGCACAGGGTTTTCACCATTCTATTTAATACACGGGAGAGAACCAATACTACCTATAGATAATCTGTTAAAACCAAGACGGAAGTATATGGGGGAAGATTTTCAAGAGACCATCATACAGGAAATGCATAAAGCACATTTAAGATTAAAAAATAATATAGTTAAAGCTAGAGAAAGACAGAAAAAGTACAAAAACGTGAATACAAAATTGCAGGAGTTTAAAGTAGGTGATAGAGTTTATTACAAGTAGCATAGAAGGAACTCTAAGTTTGATGCTCGTTGGGTCCCAGGTTATTACGTTTTAGAAAAGCTAGGAAATGTATCGTATAGTATCAAGAACCAGGTCACGGGACATATGGCAAGGGCACACGTGGAACACTTAAGAAGAGATGATGATGAGAAGGAAAATAATAATTATAATAATAATAATTATTCAGACACCGGATACTTAGATGAACAAGTCGTCAGGGGAACTACAATAACCCCAGGTTTTAGAAAAGATCCAGCACAAAATCAGTTAATAACAACTCCAGTTTACGATGATACTCAAGAACAGACAATACCGAAAACGATAGAAGAAGAAAATGTGAATGAGAGTCATTATGATTGTATAGAATCTATGGAAGAGGAAATAGGTGCTCCATTTAAGAATACTAGACAAGCAACAAAAAGAAGAATGGATAAACAAAGAGAAAGAGAAGTGAAAAGACAGAGGAGAATTAGAGATTATTCAACAAGCGGTGAAGATATGCCTCTACTAGAAAGGTCCTTAAGAAATAATGATAGACAAATTAGATGGGATATTGAACGGAAGAGATTAGCGGCTGCTAGCGAGAGACATACAGAGGAAGAAGAGGAAATGGATGAAAAGTCAGAATCAAATAGTAGTATGGAAGAAACTAATAAGTTATACGAAGAAGAAGATATTGATGTGGAGATAGCACTTATTCAAAGAAACTTGGAGTTATTGAAGAAGTGGAAACGTAGGAGGTAAATGGATATTGCAGATAGCAAGATATAAGTTTCATGGTTTAAAAAGGAAAGAGATACTTGATGAAGTATATGAGACGGTGGAAATGGAAAAGGCTTCTGTTGATACTTTTCATAGGTGATCTTGAGGAGTAGTTAAGCATTAAGATAACTAATATGGATGTAGGTTCGAGTGAGGCATATATATTTTTTTCTCTCTGTGAGGGAATTGCTGGTTGATTTTATGTTTCAACTTCTTATTAGATAGATAAGTTAGTCAATGGTACTATAGTAAATAGTTATTGGTGCTAGAAATACCGTGGTTAATGGTAATGATTAAGTAGTTGTAGTATGTGGAACAAATCCAGGAGAAACAATTGGTGTGTCGAACCACAGGTTCTAGTGGTAGATAATACGCTCATTGTTAGTTAAAGACTTTTGTGGAAAGAACAGATATTGTTTTAAGTTAGAAATTGGTCTGTAGATAACAGATATATATATACTTGGCAGTGAGTTGTTTTAGTTTCTCGGTTATAAAAACAATGGAATGACTTGTGTGAATAGATATGTGTTACATTGGTTCGTATAGGAGGACAATGTTGCTTGGTCACTTTAAGTAGTTAATTCTATGTGAATTATATTTTTTTTGAAAACCTTCTCTTTAGCGAGAAGACAGTTGTTTTATTGAATCTGAGTTTTTAATGCCTCATATATAATATGTTTTTTTGCTTGATTTGGTCCTGTGAAATGATTGTTGTTATTTGATTTTAGAATAGGATTATTGTGTTCCTAGACTTTTGCGTACAAACTATTGGTCCGTAAAAGAGACCAATAGTGATAGGTAATAATAGAATATTTTCTTCTGATTTGATAAGATGCATGTAATATTATTTTAAAATGTGTTTGTCTTTGAATGAGTTGGGGGTATGATGTCTTGTTTTGATTTTATTTCGCTTAACTCATAATTTAATTAAGTTGTTTTGTGTATTAGGTTACCTTGTTAGTAAATATGTTACAAATTTAATTAAGTAAGTTTAAGTTTTAAATAGTTATGGTGTTGGCTAGAATAAAGAACATACATGGGGTTTTGTTTAAGACCCTTTGTTCAGAAAAGAGTTAATAAAACTACTGAGGGCTAATAGAGAGACACATTCTCTTTGGGAATATTAAGTTGCTGTGGAAATCGGCATGAAGATATAAGGTTGGGTATATGAAGGAAAAAAAAAGGGAGGAAGACTGTGAATGGCAGCATATAAGCGGGGGTGTATATATAGGTGGACAAAGAAGCAGATCATGGGATGTGAGGGGGCAAGATATAGGAGCTGTGAAATACCAGCGTTAATTAAATTAAAAATGTTCATGGAATATGAACATTGGCTCATGGTCAAAGATGAGGTAACGGAAATATAGACAAGATTGTGGATGGCAATATAAATGTTGAATATATAAATGTTGAGAAAACTTATGTCAACTTGATGTATTGAGAACAAAGATCTATTTCATAAGATGTATTTAAAAAAAAATTATTTTACAAAAATTTTTTTATTAGCAAGGAAGGTAAATGGGATTGTGTTGACTATTCATTACTTTATGTAAATGTGATCATGTTGACTATTCATTCTTTATGCTTTTCACTGGGTGCGCACCCCTTCTTTACTTTTTCTGACTACATTGTTTTCTGTCTATCATGTGTTGTGAAAGAGTGAGGAATTTCATAATGTCAAGTGTACGATAACGATTATACGAGCTGTTCTTATGATATATATATTTTGTACAGGAACTTGAGCCAAGAAAGAACAAGAAATATATAGTGGATTACTATATGGCAGGGGAAAGAGTTACGAGTTAAGAATAGATTGTTTTACTTAAAATAAAGTTGGTTTGGGGAAGATTAGAGGAGTTGTGGGAGGTAAGGAAAGAGAAGGAATAGAGTAGGGGGATTGGGAGTAAAGACTTTTTAAGGGAAAAAGTCTTTAGAAAACATAGGAAGGTGTAGCAGAATATGGGTATTAGGTGGGAAAAGCTACAGCACGCTTGAGCATCAGAGTGGAATGGGAAGAAAGATGCTCAAGTCGTGACGTAGTTTGTTGTTAAGGGGAGTCGACATCTGGGCCTGGAAGAGAGAAGACATCATGTTGTAACCAGATTGTCAAAGTTGTCATCAGTAAGAAATAAACTCTATTTGTATTAACAAGAGAACGCGTTGGTCCTACTCTGTTATAGGTGCCCGCTATCACATCTTCTGTATATACTGACACTAGAGCCATTATTAGAAAAGATCAGACAAGATACCAGCATTAAAGGCACTTTCATACAGGGAATAGGAGAGCAAAAGGTCAGTGCTTTGGCAGACGATACTGCATTCTTCCCTACAAGCAACACGTCCATCAGAAACATACTGCACACTTTCTCCCACTTTGGGAAAGGCAGTGGAGCCAAAATTAATATACAAAAATCACAAATTATGGGGCTGGGAAAGTGGAAACAAAAGTCTGATTTCCCTCCAGATCTAACACATACCACATTATGAATTTGTGTGGGACCACATTTCCATGTGACCCCCAAACAACACACAAAGAAACATGGCTACAACTAACACAACCGATCACAGACATGCTACACAGGTATAAATACAAAACAGCAACAATATTTGATAGAAGCATAATAGTTATACATACATCATACCAAAAATAACATACTTAGTGACAGTGTTAAATCCCCCAAGACGGACAATGACAGACATAAATAAACAGATAAGACATTTCATATTTAGTAACACAATACACAGCATACAGCATAAAACTCTCATACAGGACAAGAAACAAGGAGGAATAGAACTTCAGGACATACAAACAAAAATACAAGCACTTAGAATCAGCCACATAGACAATATTATCAGACATCTAGAACAACATAGATTAGCATTATATTATATAGCACACAAAATAAATCATCTCACAATACTAAACAATGCAGCAACACATTATCATGGCTAACTACCATCTTTCTATCACACGTGTATACAGGCAATACAAAAACATGAACATTTAATACATGAAACAACACGAGAAATATACAAACATTAGTTAGTAAACAAGCACCATCACTTAAACTGAGAATCAAAAGAGGACAAAAATATTTAATGTCAGACTACACATCCACCTTTTCCAACTTACACAACAAATACATCACATCTAAGGCGAAAGAAATCAATTACAGATTGATTTTTAATATGACTCCCATAATACCCAATGTACCTTTCAGATTCAGACAAATAGGAAAATGCCAACTATGCAGGAACAACACACAAGAGACAGATGAACACATTTTCTTCACATGTCGAACAGTCAGAGATGCAGTGGAGACTCTACAACAACTAATACAAACACACACAGGCAAACAAACAGACATTTAAAAGTCAATCTTTCTGAACACTCTTCCTAAAACATCCAAAGACACACACACACACACAAAACTTCTTCAAATACTAGCAGTATACAGAAAATTAGTATGGACTTGCAGAATATAGGCAAGGTTCAACTCCCTTACATAGAACAGAAACTTATTTTTAATGTTCAAATACAAACTATCTACTATTTTCCTTGACTGAAATGTGTAAACTCTCCTTAATTTTGTGTTCTCTTGCAATTAGAAAATAATGCCATTATTATTAACACTACCATTGTATTACTTTTCTCATTATTATATTTGAATGTGCAAAATGGAATATATTGGGGGGGGGGGGGGGGAGTTGTGGTCAGGTTTAAGTCCTTCCCATTGTATTTGATGGGCAGACACTATCACAATTTTGGCCCAACTATCTCCCTCTGGACAGATCATGGACTCTAATTGCTAGTTATAAATCTCCGCTTTTTGTCCCCAACCAAAAAGTGTCATGGACATTTACAAGGCACTAGAGCGTCACCATGTAATTTGATACCATTCCAGCAGCATCAAACATGTGATCCTTCACCTCTGAAACTATGTGACCTAGTAATTATAGGGAACCCACATTCTTATTGGAATGATTATGTAAGGTTATTGCCCAAGCTCACGGCATTCAATGTACTGCTATCTCCAGAAAGCGCGAGATAGATCAAGACAGAATGTATGTGTGAGTGTGGGGAGAGGAGAGAGAGAGAGAGAGAGAGAGAGAGAGAGAGAGAGAGAGAGAGAGAGAGAGAGAGAGAGAGAGAGAGAGAGAGAGAGAGAGAGAGAGATGGACAGGTTTAACATCTTTCCGCTTGTGGGGATGGGAATGAAGCGAGGAATGTATGTTTACATGCACTATGCCATAAATAACTGTATATGTATGTATTTGTTTTCTTAACGGATGTGGCATTTAACTCAAACAAACGGGAACGCTATGTAATATACACAAACAAAAGAAACACACATTACACTTTGTAAATATACAATGCTTTGTATGGAATAAACACGAAAAAAAATCCAAGGGGCTACACAAAATTTAAAGACAATAACCACACACATCCCAAACTAACAATAAGAAAGGAATGAGAAGACTGAATATTCACATGTTAGGTATATCTGAGACAAGGGGACATTATAACTTCCAAGGAATATAGTATAATCCATTCTGGTGGAGAGAAAAAAAAGCCAGAGGTACAATTATAATCGAAATAGAAATCAATCAATTAGTTAGTTAGTTAGTCACGGTTTCAACTTTACAGCAACGGGTCGTCCCCATTATGCTCCGTTCCTGTACCAGTGAATATCACATAAAACTCTCCCCACTGCCCAATGTGAAAAGTGGAAAAGACAGGAGTCTCGACAAACAACAGCCCGCACAGATACACTGTGCATTATGCCGCCGCCAGAATGTCAACACAATAGTCCCCCACGAAACATCCAGTTTATCTCTGATGGAATCGGCAGTCAGTTTCCCATCTGGATGTTTCCTAGATGTTCACCCACACAGTCCACGAAAATACAGTTCGTCGTCGATGGCAGTGGCAGTCAACCATAAGCCCAGCAGCCACGCATTTCTGCATAAGTCAAAAACCGGTCAACTCTGGGACATAACCAGCTGCCATCGCTCCAAACATGCAGTCACGTTCCAAAAAAAAAAACACGGGCAAATTCAAAAGCATTTCACACGAAACTCACAGCTCACAGTGTCGCGCCACGCACTCACTCAGTAGCAATGCGACGTAACCATAGCCTCCTTAGTCGCCTCTTACGACATGCGTGGTAGGCTACAGTGTTGCTATTCTTTGCTTCCCTTATGGGCCCCGGCAACACACAGGAGAGAAATGAATCAATAAATCATGTGCCATGCCGGAAAGCGTGCGCGGTCATGACTCGCCATTTCACTCGATCACCAGCGTCGTGGATCAGCTCAGTGTTCCTGTCTTGTCCATGACCATGTGGTCTTCCTCTTGGTCTGTTCCCTTCGATCTTGCAGGTGTCACTAAGTTCTCCAATTCATTTCTTCTCATAACATGTCCAAAAATATTTGACTGTCTACGTCTAATTTCTCTAATCAATTTACAATTTTCATTTGTCTCCTCTAGTACTTGGTCATTGGTTTTTCTGTCTGTCCATGGTATTCTTTGTCTTTTCCTCAGAAACCACATTTCTGCAGCCATCAGATGTTTTTCAGCTTGACTGCACATTGTCCAAGTTTCACATCCATACAAAAGAACAGGCTCAACACTCTTTTTCTCCTTTCAATTGACATATTTTTATTGGTCAGAATGTTTTTAATCTTGCTAAAGGCTACTTTCGCCATGGCGATTCTTGTTCTAATCTCTTCAAGGCATCTTCCATCAGATGTTATGACTGTTTCGAGATAATTGTACCGATTCACGTGTTGAAGAATATTCCCATTTACTTGTATATTGCATTGTGGTACTTCGTTCTTCCTAGTGACGACTATAACCTGTGTCTTCATAGAAATATGAGAAGAATAATGTGGGTTTGTAGAAAGCAAGGGTTCAGTAAATGCTGTATATATGCTGAGATCCAGCAAATACCTGGATGGCTTGGCCACGTGGCATGGTCGAGACAGAAACACGGAGCTAATCCACGACTCTGGTGATCGAGTGAGATGGCAAAATATGACCTCCCACGCTTGTCGGCATGGCACATGATGTATGGATATGCTGAGAACATGAATTGAGCGTTCTGCAGAAGTAAACACAACAACACATCTATGCTTTATTGATTACAAAAGGGTGTCGATAAAGTAAGACATGTCAATATGATAAGATGCTTGCAAATCTACAAATTGATGGGAAAGACCTTAGACTTGTAGAAAACATATATTGGAAACAACAAGCTGCCATAAGGATTGATAATGAAGTAGGTCAATATCAGCCTATTGAGAGAGGTGTGAGGCATGGATGTGTAATGTCTCCATATCTTTTTTCCCATGTACATCGAAAATATTTACAGAAATATAGAATATATAAAAAGGGTCATCATTGGGTGACATAACATCAATAACATTAGATTTGCGGATGATACGGTATTGATTGCAGACAGTGAGCAGGATATGCAACATTTAGTAGATGCGTTTGTTGCACACAGTGAACAACTGGAGTTAGAATTAAACTGTAAGAAGATACAAATTATCGTCGCCACTAGGAAGAAGGAAGCAAAAAAAAAATGTAATATACAAGTAGATGGGAATATTCTTAAACATGTGAGTCGGTATTATTATCTCGGAACAGTCATAACATCTGATGGGAGATGCCTTGAAGAGATCAGAACAAGAATCGCCATGGCGAAGTAGCCTTTTGCAAGAAGAAAAGCATACTAACTGTAACGAGCGTGACTTTTGCATCTAACTAAGGTAAACGACCGGTTAGGAATTTGCTAATTCTAGCAATGTAACAGTGTACTACCCAAGAATGTGAGATTTACAACAAAGGTTCAGAGATGTTAGGTCATTAAAGGTTGAGAAAGGAATTCCAAGTACAATGAAGGGCTGTAAAGACAGTGGAGAGTAGATCATGGTAGTGTCAACCTTAGTCACATAGGCACTAGATAAAACATGAGAGGAGAGCGGATGCGAGGTCAAAGAAGTCAAGTTAGAAATTCTAGAACTGTGGTATACTGACTCACAAGCCGTTACTAGCTGTCAAGATCTCCTCAAATCAAAGCTAATTGTACTAGAACGTAAACCACTGGTACCATTCAACTTGGGGGGAAATGGAAAATCGACACCGCCCCGGATGGGAAAACACACTTCATGAATTGGAGCGGATATGGGGAAAAACTTTAACTCGGAAATACCTGGGATATAAACAACAGCAACCGGCCCCAGATCTCTCACTTGCCACAAACTCATCGTAACTACAAGAAAGGCGCCTGTTTCTGTGTTGGTAGCTATATACTCGATATGAACATGTTAGAAAGTTTATTATAGTGAGAATAGCACTCATCAGCCAATTGATTTGGAAACAAGCCGTTTCCAGTCCTTACATCTTGTTGTTTACATGTGTATTTGAAGCATTTCATTGAAATAAGGTAAACAATGCTATATTTTATATTAGTTAGGTTTAGTCTGTGAGTCTATTTCCCAAGAAGAATTGGTAAGTTAAAGGTGTGTAAAACCATGTGGTGAGTTCTTAAGAAATTAATTTACTAGAAACTAAATAATATTATATTCAGTTATAATTGTCATAGATAAACTGTACATTAGGAGAAAACTACAGCTAAACAACTTAGTTGATGTTAAGCATTAGACTGAAGTTGTACATATTTCTTAAGTAGTCAACTCATTCAGTAATGATGTAGATTGGTGAGTAACGTAGGAGTTAAAAATAGTTTACATGTGCCAGCACTGATAGAGAAATTAGTGTAATGTGTAATTAGTCGGTAGATTTATTTTTGACATGAGCACATGGGCAATCAAATAGTTTTCTGGTATTTCATGAACACACGAGAACCAAACAGATTCTATAGTGGTCATAATGTTGTGTGTTCAGTAAAGCACCCATGTGGTAAGTCAAATGTATTTTCAATGTTGTAAACATATTGAATTAATGTTTGTACCACACAATAATACTTAGTCAACCGGCATGCTAGAATGGTTAAGATTCATAATGCCTGAATGTAGACTGAGTAGATCACATAAATTCATAAGACAATGTGGGGACCCCTGTGTATTTTCATTATTGCTACACATGAGGAAGTATCCTTTGAGAATCTCATAATTATGTCTAATGATCACATAAATCTATGTCATTGAAGAGCATGCTGGTGTCATGTGTGATTCATTATTGTAAACAGATGTGAATGTATCATTTGTAAAACACCTCAGTATGAATGATTAATTATCAATTACTGATGAGGGATGAGATTTCATTGTATTATCGTTGTTATTGAACCTGTGAATTTATCATGAATAAAACGCCTACATATGCATCATTATCATCCACAGAGATATGATTCTGTCTGATGAATGGGTGAGATCTCATTGTGATTTCAATGGTGTTAACATTTAAAGTTAGCATTGGGAAATCACATAAGTCTAGCTACTTATCTTACATGCAAGTATGAATGATGTTAGATGAGAGAATTGATCATCCATGCACATATGAATGATGTCTGATAGATGAGAGAATTGATCATCCATACATATGAATATTATGTTGAGAATAAGTGAATGTTGCAAAGGAGTAGTATCAGTTACCAATAAATCTCATGATAGAAGGCAAACTTGGATGTGTAATGCCATGTCTATCACCAGAGATCTTGCTCGGCATAACCCATAAACTGAATAATAATTTAGTACACTCCGACGCATGAAAACACATTGTATTAAATATCACTTATCGTATAATCATCTCTGTTTGTGCGCTAAGCACAACACAAACCATCTCATACATTACTCATACTACAAGCATCTGATTTTGTACCTTG
The DNA here is from genome assembly GCA_014155875.1 of Cepaea nemoralis. Classification (NCBI taxonomy): domain Eukaryota; kingdom Metazoa; phylum Mollusca; class Gastropoda; order Stylommatophora; family Helicidae; genus Cepaea; species Cepaea nemoralis. The sequence goes on from JACEFZ010003561.1 coordinate 19,417, forward strand.
AGCAAAATCTCACTTTGAATTTCATGTCACTCCTGTTAACACATATGGTCTAGTGTAATGATAATAATGTAATACAATGATGATGATGATGACTGTAGTGGAATGATATTAATGTAATCAAGATGATGTTGTTAATGATAGAATGATGTAATGATTATAATGAGCATGATGATGATGATAATGATGATGATGATAAATGAAGTACAATCTTAGTATAGAGACGGTGAAGAGGAGGGAATATACTCGCCGTAAAACTTTGGACTAGAAAAGAATTCCCCGGAATACTATACAAGAATTGATACCAAAATGTACTTATATTGTTTATAAGCAAATACTCATTGAAATGGGAAATGATTTGCAAAAACCATAATGTATGAATGAGACACTGTTTCTTAAATAGAAAAAGATGCAGAGAACTAAACTAGGTACAGAAGAGAATGGTCAACATAATTATCAAATTCCAAATCAATTGAGGTATTACTTAAACTATAGATCCGGAGGACAGGCACAGGTGAAGATAAAACTGCACATCTGCTAGTTAAACCTTGAACACCTGATAGTGGAAGATTGGAGGGAGAGCAAACAATTATGTTGGTGATGACTAATTGAGAATACCAAGACTATGTTTCTTCTATGTTTATTTTCTCTAAGAAAAAGATTCATCTTATTGCTTTCACTTGATGGTTACCTACAGCATTGCATTTCTAATGTCATATTGATGGTATGATTAGAGATTGTTGATTGATGAACTTTCAGAGAGTAAATTGGTACCACTAGATCCAGACCTGACTAGTTAGAATGCAGTAGTGGAATGCAGTTGTGGAATGCAGTAGTGGAATGCAGTAGTGGAATGCAGTTGTGGAATGCAGTAGTTGGATGCAGGACTTGGGGAAGGTAGCAGCTTGACTGAATCTAGATCCAGACCTGACTTTCTTTTGTAAGTGAAGTATCTGAACAAAGTAGATGCAGAACAGTATCCCAACCAGAACTCACACTGCAAACAGTCCTAGCCCAGTAGGAAGGTAACTTAGCTGGAGTGTAAGGAGCAATTACTATCCTATACCCAGGGAGACAATTATCACTCTTTAGGAGAACATAACACCAAATCCAGATTTAGTGACATCAGGGATCCAGGCACCCTGAAGTACAACTAGGATAAGCAAGTTAAGATAGTCTTTCCCAAAATGACGTGAAATTGTAATATGTATATTTCAGGCATCCAGGGAGGAAATTTCTTGAACTTGTATCTATTAATGTAGAATATTAATTGCACTTGTTGTTGTTAATGTAATGAATGACCATAAAACATGTTTATGTTTTAATAAATTATGTAAGAGGTCATTTCCTCTTTTGAGCATTTTCTTGTCGTGTCAGTAAGTCAATAGACACACCCAATTATTAATCAGTTGGGAGAGAAGAGAGGCAAGGAACCCCAACAAAAAAGTGTTGACCTTCATTGACGAAAAGGAACGTGTATCCTTTCTCTCTTTGAGATTAAGCCATCAATCTCATAATCCAACAAGAACAATGGGAAAACCCAACACAGGGAGTGTTAGGACACGCACAGGATAAGAGGAGGTAACTAATAAGCTGCGTATACGTGACATTAGACTGATAGACAAAGAGAAATCAAGAATAGAATGTTGGAGTTATGTGAAGTAGGGTTCCAGAGGTTAAATGGAATGTTTAGTGTGTGGTCTGCAAAGTGGGGATAAATGCCCAAGGCTGGGAAATTGAAAGGGAATTCGAGTCAAGTACAGCCGAGTGGAGGCTGGGGCTAGGTGTGGAGAACTAGCCCGACAGTGGAGTCGTGGCGGAGTTAGGGACAACTCCGCCTGGTGGATTCTCAGGCAGTGGAGTCTGAGGCTGCGTCAGGTCGACGTAGCGAGGCATTAAGTTGTGGACCAGTGAAGGGATTTGGGTCCAGAGCGAAGAAACTCACAGGAGAACTGAGTTTTGAGCCAGACAGTGGAAGTCTGAGTTTTGGGCAGTGATATTTTGGGCTGAGTGAGAGACACCAGCCAGAAAGCGGCGTTCAGGAAGAAGAATTCAGTGCGGGCTACATTTAAGAGAAGGAACTAGCCAGTTATTCGGAGTTCGGGCTGAGGAGGAAATCTCAGCCAAGCAGTCAGGAAGCTCGGACACAGGAGCTAGTCAGAGGCATATTAGCCATATCATCAGGCCGGTCGAAGACAGTTATGTATCTGTGCCAATGCATTTACTGGAAATAGTGTTCTGTTTGCTGTGAATCATGTATCTGTGTCATTAATAAACTGATGTGCGCGAAACGGTGTTTTTATAGTGTCTGTAGCTGCCTAGTGTTTATACAACCATTCATACTGACATCCTCTAGACAACTATAGCCACGTCTTTATGTCAGTCACTTTGTGACACTGACCAATAAAAAATATGTCAATTGCAACGAGTAAAATGGTGTCGAGGTGCTAAATAGAACCTGAACTTGTGTATGGATGTGATGCATTGATAATGAGCAGACGAGCTGATAAACATCTGATGGCTGTGTAAAAGTGGTTTGTAAGGAAAATGCAAAGAATACCATGGACAGACAGAAAACCAATGACCAAGTCCTACAAGAAACAAATTAAAATCTTACACTGATTAGATAAATTCGACGTAAACAGTCAACTTTGTTTGGTCACGTTATGAGAAGAAAAAATATGAGATCTTTATGACAACTGGCAAGAGTGAGGGGAAGAGAATAAGAGGAAGACAGAGAAGTAAATACCTGGATGGCTTGGCCACGTGGCATGGTCGAGACAAGAACATTGAACTGATCCACGGCTCTGGCGATCGAGTGAAATGGCCAATCATGACCGCCCACTCCTAACGGCATGGCACATGATGGATGGATGGAGTGGGACATAAAGTTCATATTACCGCTGTAATCTTGTATGTTCCAAAATGATTAAGAGGTACAAAATGGCGGCAAATGAATGTTTTTAAATCATTAATCCCTGATATATTAATTATTAACTGAGCAAACCATTCGGACCATATATTTGTTTTGTGCGAGCTGATGAACCGAACGTAAAGGTCATATTACCGCCGTAATCTTAAATGTTCAGACCTGCTTAAGAGATTAAAAATGGTCCCAAAAATATGTTTCAAATCATTACTTCCTGATAGATTAATGAATAACTGAGCAAATTATGCTAGGGTTTCGCTATGAATATATTGAAAAAGCAGCCGTGTACCAACACAAACGGTGGTCACTGAGGGGTGACGAATTAGTTGGTGGGGCAGCTATCTCAATAAAATAACCCAACACTGTATGACGTTGCCATCGGAGGTTAAGAAGCGTCATAAATAATCCCCCCCCCCTCTTTTTGTATTTGCTCCCTATAATCCCCCCCCCCCCCCAACATACACACTCACACCATCTATCGTGTGCCATGCCGATAAGCGAGGGCGGTCATGTTCTGCCATCTCACCCAATCACCAGAGTCGTAGATCAGCTCCGTGTTCCTGTCTCGACCATGCCATGAGGCCAAGCCATCCAAGCATTTACTTCTCGGTCTTCCCCTTGGTCTCTCCCCTTCGATCTTGCCAGTTGTCACCAAATTCTCCAAGTCATTTCTTTTCATAACATAACACACACAGTATACGTAACAATGGAAGCGAAATTTAACAACACATACTAGAACAGGTCTAGACGTCTACATAAAAACTTAAAAGGTGATTTGCGGGTCTACTTACATTATAAAACAAATGTCAGAAGGGAGAGAAGTACAGAACTCTAAAGTATGGAGGGAAAAACAAAATCAAGTGATTGGTTCTTGTATTAACGCGATCTTAAAATAATCTTAATCCCCTTTCCCTGAAGTCCTAAAATTCCCTCCTGGAGGAGGGGTGGAGCGGGGAATTCCCCACCGGTGTGAGAATCACTGATCTAGAGAGATTAACGAAGCAATAAAAATGAGAATTGTCAAATGTTACGTATTTTCAACACTATTGGATAATGCAGAAGCCTGGGCATTGAACAAGGAATCAGAAAGTCGAATATATGTCCTGAAGATGTGGATATACAGAAAAATATGTCGCATTTCATGGAAACAGAAACAATCGAATCCAGAGGTTCTAGAAAAACTGGGAATGAAAAGATAGTTGATGAAATAAATAAAAAAAAGAGGCAAGTGAAATATTTCGGCCAACTAAAAGACATAACACTCTTATAAAAACCATACTGGAGAGCAAGGTTCAAGGGCAAACGAGCAAGAGGTAGACAACGATACAAGTGGGAAGATAACATCAAGAGATGAACGAACATCAATCTGAAAGGAGATGATGGGAAGAAGAAGAAGAAGAAGAAGAAGAAGAAGAAGAAGAAGAAGAAGAAGAAGAAGAAGAAGAAGAAGAAGAAGAAGAAGAAGAAGAAGAAGAAGAAGAAGAAGAAGTAAAAAGAACTAATCGTGTAATTCTGCCTTGACTCAACTACCATCTACAAATGTATCTTCTTTAACATGAAAATGTAATCACACAGTATACAATATGTGTATAGTCCTGCGCTTTAACCAATTTGGTGTAACTGTTATGGCCAGAACCAACATAGTAAAATTACAGGTTGTGGTCGAGAAAGCACCACCGGATTCCTGAATCGATCCGCCGATTAGAACGTACCGAGAAAGCTCAATGAGTGAGTCAATGAAATTGAGACATTGTATCGTAAGCTATACAAAGACATGATTACAAGTAACAAAATGGACGTTGCGACTAAAGCCTTCGTCATCACAGATACAAACAAACACTGGTATAACTCCACGAGAAAGCCCAAAGAGTGAATCAACGAAAGCGGGAAGTAGAATTGCTAAGATATGCTAGGACACGATCACAAGTGACGAAATGCAAATGGTGGCTAAAGTCTTCGTCAGCACACATACAAAAACACGCTTATAACTCCACGAGAAAGCTCAAGCGAAATCACAAAATCATATAAATATACACTGGTATAACTCCACGAGAAAGCTCAAGCGAAATCACCAAATCATACAAATATACACTGATATAACTCCACGAGAAAGCTCAAGCGAAATCACGAAATCATGCCAATATACACTGGTATAACTCTACGAGAAAGTCAAGCAAAATCACCAAATCATACCAATATACACTGGTATTACTCCACGAGATAGCTCAAGCGAAGTCACCAAATCATACAAATATACACTGGTATCTTCTTCTTTGCGTTCATCCGGAGTGATTTTTTCAGATGTGATTGCGGTGTGTCTGGTTAGGCACCCTCGGGTCGAAACCCTTAGGCCAACACATCCGACTTTTAGCGTGCATTTTTGACCAGGTTAGCAATCCTGGGAGACTCTCACTTTTGTGGTACCGTCCACATCTCAGCTGGTCTAGTTGGAACAGTCGAAGACTACCCGGTCATCCCTCAAGTGAAGGCAGGGACAGTCCATAGCATTTTCCGCCATCCTGGGTGGCTTCCATAATTGCAGAGCCGGCACATAACGCTCTGGTGCTGGGTTTACCGAGGGAATCGTCACGTCCTGCTCATGGCTGTTTTAATTCCTCACTTCAATATATTGGGCATTTCGCTCGCCCTGGGCCGTTCCTGCACAAACCAGTCAGCTCTGCGGTTGGTTTCCACTAAGCGAGTTTTCGGACATGTGCTTGTCCCTGTACCCATCAGAGCTGTTCCAGGCACGGCGGACATTCGGAAAACTACCTAGTCAGAGCTGTTCCGAACAAGAGCGGCATTCGGAAACTAGGTAGTCAGAGCTGTTCCTAGCACGGGAGACATTCGGACGAGACATTTCACTCGGACGTAAAAGCGTAGTGTCAATTTTTAGTTTGCCACCCGTAGGACGACACTTCCGACTTCTGGCGGGCATTTTTTAGTGAGGTTAGCCTTCCTCTGGTTTCGAGACACGTTGGACTGTTGTAATGTCACCCACATCTCAGCTGGTCAAGATAGAACGATCAACGATATCGTGGTCTGCCCTCAAGGGAAGGCAGGGGCAGACCATGGGCATTATCTCGCTATCCAAGGAGGCTTCCATATTTGCAGAGCCGGCACATATTGCTCTGAGACTGGGCTCACCCAAGGAGTTTCCACGTCCTGCTCATGGCTGCTTTAGTTCCTCACTTCCATGTGTTGGGCATCCCACTTGCCACTGATCGCTCAATCACACACCAGGAGCGGTCAGACTGCGAGTGACATCCACTCGGTAAGCTTTTGCTTGTGACTTCAGACCACGCAATAGGTTCGCTCGCCGTGCGTTCCATTTCGCGTTGATGAGACATTCTTCCACTTTTGTCTACAACTCTCTATGAGTTAGATACAGACAGTTTCCCGTAACCCTTCGACTGGGGCACTTTTCTGACTTTTTTGTTATCTTAAAATAATCTTAATCCCCTTCCCTGAAGTCCTAAAATTCCCTCCTGGAGGAGGGTGGGGCGGGAATTCCCCACCTGTGTGAGAACCACTGATCTAGAGAGATTAACGAAGCAATAAAAATGAGAATTGTCAAATGTTACGTATTTTCAACACTATGGATAATGCAGAAGCCTGGGCATTGAACAAGGAATCAGAAAGTCGAATATATGTCCTGAAGATGTGGATATACAGAAAAATATGTCGCATTTCATGGAAACAGAAACAATCGAATCCAGAGGTTCTAGAAAAACTGGGAATGAAAAGATAGTTGATGAAAGAAATAAAAAAAAGGGCAAGTGAAATATTTCGGCCAACTAAAAGACATAACACTCTTATAAAAGACCATACTGGAGAGCAAGGTTCAAGGGCAAACGAGCAAGAGGTAGACAACGATACAAGTGGGAAGATAACATCAAGAGATGACCGAACATCAATCTGAAAGGAGAGATGGGAAGAAGAAAAGAAGAAGAAGAAGAAGAAGAAGAAGAAGAAGATAAAGAAGAAGAAGAAGAAGAAGAAGAAAAGAAGAAGAAGAAGAAGAAGAAGAAGAAGACGAGCAGGATGAAGAAGAAGAAGAAGAAGAAGAAGAAGAAGAAAGAAGGAGAAGAAGAACGAAGAAGAAGAAAAGAAGAAAGAAGAAGAAGAAGAAGAAGGAGGAGAGTGAAGAAGAAGAAAGAAAGAAAAGAAGAAGAAGAAGAAGAAGAAGAAAAGAAGAAGAAGAAAGAAGAAGAAGAACAGAAGTAAAAAGAACTAATCGTGTAATTCTGCCTTGACTCAATTACCATCTCAAATGTATCTTCTTTAACATGAAAATGTAATCACACAGTATACAATATGTGTATAGTCCTGCGCTTTAACCAATTTGGTGTAACTGTTATGGCCAGAACCAACATAGTAAAATTACAGGTTGTGGTCGAGAAAGCACCACCGGACGCCTGAATCGATCCGCCGACGTACCGAGAAAGCTCAATGAGTGAGTCAATGAAATTGAGACATTGTATCGTAAGCTATACAAAGACATGATTACAAGTAACAAAATGGACGTTGCGACTAAAGCCTTCGTCATCACAGATACAAACAAACACTGGTATAACTCCACGAGAAAGCCCAAAGAGTGAATCAACGAAAGCGGGAAGTAGAATTGCTAAGATTATGCTAGGACACGATCACAAGTGACGAAATGCAAATGGTGGCTAAAGTCTTCGTCAGCCACATACAAAAACACGCTTATAACTCCACGAGAAAGCTCAGCGAAATCACAAAACTAAATAACACTGTATAACTCCACAAAGCTCAAGCGAAATCAGCAACATACAAGATACCCTGATATAACTCACGAGAAAGGGGAAGCCAAATTCCCCAATCATGCCGATATCCACTGGTAACCTGACATAAGTCAAGCAAAATCACCTAATCATGGAATATCACTCGTATTACTCCACGAGATAACTCAGCGAAGTTCAAAATATGCAATATACACTCGCTATAATGGGGTTTTTCTTGCACAAACCGTCAACGTCGCTGTAATATCCGCAATATCCATTGATTACCCTGTACCAGCAGGTTGTTCCAAATTCATCCAAATTTTAAAACAACAGCCCTGTTTCCGACATGAAAGCCAAGGAAATTAAAGCGTAAAAGCTGGATAAAACACGCCAGACCGGCACGCTCTTTCCCTTTGTGCGGACCACAACCTGTCCACTTTTAGATGCCGCCTGGAATGCTGAAGGACTTCTGAAGCTCTATCTAGCCAGATAGAAAAGTCGAGTAAGAAGGACCAATAAACTGTAGCCAGCTCATTGGAAGCGTCAAATCTAGGACCCGACATCGTGGTGTTGACCCCCAAGGGAAGGAGCCGTCAGAAAGGGCATAGTAAGCACAAAGCAGGCTTCATATTTTAGGGAAATGACATTTGCCAGAAAAACTTGGGTACCAGAGTTGTAACCAGCTGCTAGTGTGCTTTTAGAATTCCACTTCCATTGGAGAGACCAATCCCATTCAGATGTCGTAATCCAACAATCTTGGTATGAGAGGCAAACAAATCGGTAATACTGAAGTATTGGAAGATCAGGTTGAGACGGTTTCTCCATGCTAAGTCTTCTTAGATGAGAGGATAGGTACACTTTATACGATGGATGATGGTAAGAATACCCAAAAGGGCATCTTTTTTGATGAATTCGAGGGGTTAAGACTTTTGGATCGCTCCAGGTACTACATGTGTGCCGGCACGATTATCTGTCAGCAGAACGGGAAGCAGGCCCCTTCATCCGGGAACTCTCATATCCCAGCTGGAGTAAAGTATCAGAGAGCATTATTGCCAGTATCATGTTTCTATTTTCCGGTAGACGGGTATCAGCCTGGCTCTAAGATCCGAGGGTTTGTGGCTTAGAGGCGTTCAGCCACAGCCCTCGACAGGGAGCCTTAAGAGTTTTGTCCGGACCAAGGAATTCTGCCTTTGTGCACCTCATTTATATTTTGACTGCTATCCTCAGTCTATGCCTGCAGAGCAGCAGGTTGTGTCTCTCTTAGTCTGGTCCCTATCCCATAAGCTGTCCGATATGTAATTTTTCACCCATCGGCAAGCAAATGGGGTCTATGGAACACGCAAGCTCCCCCACCACGTCAAGGTGGAGACACATCGGGAGAGATACACTGGTATAGTGTGGTATATTTTTTCGCATGCCGTCAACGTCGCTGTGAATATTCCCCGCAATATCCATTCAAGATTACCTTGCAACAGCGCTGGTTTGTTCCCAATTTCTAAATCCAAATTTTACAACAACAGCCCTATTTTCGACATGAAAGCCAAGAACTTGAACGCGAAAAAGCTGAGATAAAACACCGCCATGACCGGTTCACGCTCTCATTTGTGCGGACCACAACCTGTCGTCACTAGTAGAAGGCCGCCTGTGAATGCTGGAAAGGTAGCTTCTAAAATCTCTACCAACGCCAGATAGAAAAGTCGAGAGAGAAAGAAGGACCAACAAACCAGTAGCCAGTGTGTTTGGAAACCAAACCAAATCTAGGACCCGACATCTTAGTGTTGACATGTGGTGCAGGAGCCTTTCATAAAGAAGAAAGGTAAGCACAAAAGCTATACTTCATATTAGTTAGGAAGTGATCTTTTCCCAAGAAGAAGTTGGTAAGTAGATGTTGTAACCAGGTGGTTAGTTTTCTTTTAAGAAATTAAGAAATTAATTAGGAGAGACCGAGTACTTTATTCAGATGTCGTAGTCCAAGAATTCTTGGTATTAAGTGGCAAGACAAAATCGCAAATACTGAAGTATTGGAAAGATCAGGTTGTGTGACGGTTTATTCCATGCTAAGTCTTCTTAGACTTAGATGGATAGGACATCTTAATAGGATGGTTGATGGTAGAATACCAAAGGACATCTTTTTTGATGAATTACAGATGGGTAAGAGATCTCAGGGTCGGCCTCTACTACGATACAAAGATGTGTGTAAGCGGGACATGATTGATACAGGCATTGAAAATGCACAGTGGGAGCAAGTCGCCGCTGAACGAGTTGCATGGAGGGCAAACATCAGAAATGGAATAAAGACAAAGGAGAAAATTATTGCAGATAAGTCACACACCGAGAGTGTGAGACGTAAGATGGTGCATGATGGTTGAAATGACCACGTGTTCACATGCATCCACTGTGGACGAACATTCACAGCGCGAATTGGCCTCATCAGTCACATTCGCTACCGCCATAGGTAAAAGTTATTATGCCTTTTTAAAGCACAAACTATCGTCTGCCAAGACGGCAAGGTGCCAATGAATGTCGTAGTCCATGAATAAAGGGTACACGAGGTTAAACCACAAGGAAGGTTCTTCCAGTTAAACAACTTAATTTAATGTGTAAGCATTAAACAAAGATTGTACATTTTATTTCTTAAGTAGTTAAACTCAATCAGCAGTGAATTAGAAGTTGGTGAGTAACTTATGATTTAGGAAGCTAAGAATTCTTAGTTCACTATGAAGAAACTATTTTAAATGTGAAAACACTGGTAAGATAAATTAGTGTAATGTGTAATAGTCCAGTAGATTTTTCTTACATGAGCACAAGAGAAGATAAGTATTTTATTTTATGAGCTCATGGGAACTAAATAGATATTTATATGTATCATAATTTTATGTAGTGAGTCAAAGGTATTTTCATGTGGATTTATCATTTGTGAGGAACATAATAATGCCAAATCATCACCCCTGCAAGTGTGGTTATGATGCATGATGAATTAATGTGGATTGGGTGTATCACATAGTTCTATGTATTTGATTAGAACATGTGGTGATCCATGGATAATTTCATTATTGTTAGACATGAGGAATCATCATTTGTGACTCTCATAATTATGCCTAATGATCACATAATTGCATTAATTAATGAAAGCATGCCTGTGGTGATTCATGGGTGATTTCATTATTGTTAAACAGGTGTGAATGTATCATTTGTGAACCACATCAGTATGACTAATTATTATCCAGGAAAATATTATAATTTCTGATGAAGGATGAGGGAATGATTGGGATTCTATTGTAATGTCATTGTTGTTGAATCTGTGAATGTATTCTTTGTAAAGCACATACACATGCTTAATTGTCATCCATACAGATATGATTGTGTCTGATGAATGATTGAGATCTCATAGTGATGTCAATTGTGTTAAACATTTAAAGTTATCATTGGGAAGTCACGTAAGTATTATTACTTATCTTACATGCAAGTATGAGAATGACTTCTGATGTATGAGTGTAAATGAGTGAGAGAAGTGATATGCTAAGAAGGAGTATAAGCTAGCAATCAATCTCATGATAGAATGCAACTTTGATGTATAATGTCCTGTCTATCAGAAGAGAACATATTCGACATACCCCTTACATAACCCACGCACTAATAAATAATTGTGTGCACTCCGACGCATGACACCGCTTTGTATTAGATATCACTCATATTACCATCATCTGGTTTTGTGTCTTAAGCATGACACCACTCGGTATTACATATCACTCAGGTAACAATCATAGAGCTCTGTGTCCTGAAGGACACCACTCTGTATTACATATAACTCAGATTACAAACATATAGTTTTTTGTGTCCTCAATGATGATGACTGTAATGAAGATGATGCTTGTAATGATAATGATGATGATGATAATGATGATGATGATAATGATATAATGATAATGATAAGAATGATGATGATGATGTTGATGATGATGAGGATGATGAATGTGATAAAGTCATCTTACATTCATGAGAAGAGGGAAGATAACTTCTCCCTTGAAGCATTTAATTAAGGAGAATGCACCTGAATACTATACAAGAATTGAGACCATGATGTACTTATATTGGTTATAAGCAAATACACATTGCCATGGGGAATGATTGTAAAACCCCTTAATGTATGAAGTCTTTTTATTTTAATGGAAGAAGATGTAAAGAAAATAACTTGGTACAGAAGAGGATGGAGAACATAGTTCTCAAATTCCAAATCAATCAAGGTATTACTCAACCTGTAGACCACTATGACAGGCATAGGTGAAGATGAAACTGCACATCTGCTAGTCTAAACCTTGAACACCTTATAATGGAAGATTGGATGGAGAGCAACCAATTCTGTTGGTGATAACTAATTGAGAACACTAAGACCATCTGTCTCCTATGTTTATTTTTCTCTAGGAACAAGATTCCTTTTATTGATTTCACTTGTTGGTTACTTAGGAGTTTACAGCATTGCATTTCTAATATCATATTGAGGATGTGATTAGATGTATGTTGATTGCTGAAATTGCAGGGAGTGGCTAGATCCAGTTAGATCCAGACTTGACTTTGGTGAATGTAGCAGCTTGACTGAATCTAGATGCACCTGACTTTGGTGATAGAAGCAAGTTTGCTGAATGCTCTGTGAGAGAGTGGGGGAGAAACCTATCCACCTGCAAATGTTCCATTTTCCTTATAGGAGAAGTAAAATTTATTTAGCATAATTTGCCTGACAAAAATGGGAAACCCCAGAGCCAATTAAAATATTCTACCAACCTGGAAAGAACAACACACTGAAGCTTAATATATGACAGTGACCGCTTGGAGCAGGAATCCATATATCAAAAGTCACTACAGGGGAGGGCAGATCAATTTTTCTGTTTCAGATTTACTACCACAGAGGATCTGCAGGAAAATTACCAAATAAATTACCTGTAGTATTAATCCTATGTGGGGAGGGGAGTCACTGATGAAAATATAATTAAGTGTAAAGATCTTGATGTAAATGAACTTCTGATTTTTCATGTATGTATTTGATGTATTTGAATTGATTGTTTCAAAAACATTACTGTTCATTACTAACTGTATAGTTAATAAATGATGGGAAAAAGGAGGTCATTTCCTCTCGTGAGTGTATTTTTTACTTGTCATAGTCAATTAATTTAATCAAAACAACCGTAGATAAAATTAGGTTAACTGAGAGAGGAGAGGCAAGGAACCACCAAAAGGATATTTTGGGTATTAAGGAAAAGAACTTTTAAATTTTTTCCTAGAGGCATTCCTTGGCGTTCTGAGAGTCAATTTATGGACTCACGCAACTGAGCCATTAAAGGTTAATATAATTAAACGGGCAGGATCACACAGGGAAAGAAGAAATTAGCATAATTTCTCTCTTTGGGGTTGAACTATCAACCAAACTTTCGACATATAACTCCACGAGAAAGCTCAAGCGAAGTCACCAGATCATACAAACATATACTGGTATAACTACACAAGAAAGTTCAATGAGTGAATCACTAGATCATACAAACATGCAAGGTGACAAGAGTTTAGATCTGCACTTTTACTGTTAGAATATTCTTTCTAAAATACGAAGACCCGAGTTCAAAACCTCCGTAAGTCACAACTCTATCTCGTAGTAGTAGGCCTCTTTCAGTCCTGAAGGACTATAGAGTTGTGCCGCTTGGGAGGTGCCTGGCAGCACCGCTGGTGACTGTATAGCCCAATGCGAAAATGCTGCTTCCCGTGTTGTGTCACCGCTTTACGCGGTGCTGAAGTGACCTCTTCAGGGCACAAGCCTGGGCAATGGAAATCGGAGAACCAGCTGTTGCCCAGTAGCAAGTTCCCCCTCTCCACGTCGCCGATGTTGACCAAGGGAAAGGCAGTAGCCAATGCAACTTGGCATTGGTGCTATCGCAGGAGTTGCCAGAACTATGTTGTTTACAACATGGAACTGCCTTAGGAACTCCATCTCCGGATTTTTCCTCAGGGTTTACTCCCGAAGCCTTTCCCATATGGGTATACCCGCAAGGCAGCGGAGGTTTGTGATTTAGAGTTCCCTCTCTTAGAAGAGATACCAACCAAGGCTGACGAGCCTCCTCTGCCCGGGAATCAATAAGGAGGGAAGTCTACCATTCTTCCTTCCTGGCAGTGACCATACTGATCGGATTACCGTAGCCATTGTCTCTACTTAGAGATTCTCTGCCCACCGTCACTGACTTGAAACCATAACCAACAATTATCTGTCGGCTGCTCCCAAGTCCAATCCACCGCCTTGCTCTTTTGGCTTCACGTTACCCTGCTGTGGGGGATAAACGGGTCAACTCTATCTAATATACAATATATCCATTAAAGTGTCCTTTAGGGCATACCATTAAGGCTATATCTAAACATTTAAAAAAGTCATGCATGAGTTTCAGCCATTTTTATGTACCTATCAATGACTAACTAAGTTTGGGCCATTCACTTCCCAGTGATCTTTCCTGCAACATAAGAAACACTTGCCACATATTGCGAGGCATTAGCAAGGACAAACAGACATGAACCTTATACTGGTTTAAAAGGCCAGAAAATCGACTTCATTGAACCGGATCTTATCTCATATGGTCCGGTCGCTTTCCGCAGGGCGATCTGCCGCAAGTGTCGCACAAAACACAAACTTCGTAGCTCCAGCGACTGACGCCTAGGATTCTCCGAAGACATTGCACTCATGAACCGAACGAAGTAGCTGAGAATCGAACCCACAACCTTCGAAGCGCCGAACCCACAATCTTCGAAGCGCGAGACAGTCGGTGTAGCCACTTGGCAATGGGGAATCCCACAGACAACAACTTCAGGCTTCGGACCCACCCACACCTCCCTGGCGACCGTGAGTTCGCATTCTCATCAAGGTGGGTTTTAAAACTGAACCAAGGTTCCGAGGTCTACCCGGCCTAAAATAGTAATGTCTTCGGGCGTGAAGGTGGTTGGTGTGATATTGACCACATCACCCACTTGAGTGTCGGCTAGTCTGTACAAAAGTGGGTTTAGCACCATATACCCACTGCCAGTAATGAGTTTAAAAGGGTCCTTTCCTTTACATGACTTCATATTCACCCGGCTGATGCCAGCGATGGTGAATAAAACGCTGTTAAAAGTTAGTTGCCTGTGCTTTACAGGACGTCGTAATCAATCGCAGCATTTGTTGGCTGTTTGTAATTTTCAAGGAAATTTTCCGGTCAGTAGTTTGCCATTGCTTTCAGATCGGTTGGAACACATACCACTGTGAACATCAAAGCAAAGCAGTCTATTTCTGGTATGTCGAGTTTGTAAGACCACGTTTACTATTCTCAATCCACAAACGCCGACTTTATGCCGCATTAATAGTTTGTTTTCTCCTGTTAGATAACATGAAGAGCACGTTCATTCATACATTCACGATGAAACGCGCGAATTACAGGGCGTCAGTCATCACAGCACGTGGTAAACCAAACCACGTGACATCATTGTTGAATGGTTAGCCAAGCGGAGTGAATCTAATTAGCTTTAAGCACTGAAGCGTGCAGCTTCTATCTTGTCTCTTAACCGTAGCTTTGAATCCTCACAGCCCAAGGGATACACTGTCAATAGGGGCTCGTTTGTCACAACTTTGACGATATATGAAGTTCTCTCTAGTAGGATGTTTTGCCAGATTGTTTGTACTGAAAGAATGTGCAGTCAGTCAGTCAGTCGGTCAGTCAGTCAGTCAGATCATCTTCATTGCACATCGAACCATTCAGTCCATAAGTGCTCGGATCCCCTCCTCAGCAAATGCCGCAGCGTTTAGCGGCTCACGACACCAGTTCTGTGTTTGTTTATTACTCTTCTTTGGCTTCCTGCGTTGTGTTCTTGTTTGGCCACACCTCTTATAACTTGCTGTTCTCGCAGCCTGACCATGGTTGTAGATTACCAGTCATCACTTGGTTCTCGTAAACGACTTACTTCTTGTAGAGCATTCAGAATGTCTGCCTGGTCCATGGCTCGTACGCCTTCCACAGTAGCCCTACCTGCAAGCTTGTCAACCCGCTCATTTCCTTGTACAACCGCATGCCCTGGCACGAAGATGAAACTAATCTTTGGCAGCCGAGACCGCCCCTTACTATACGAGTAAGATTGCAAACCTAGAAGCACCAGGGGTTGGAAGAATACTAACATTTGCAGATGATATTCTTGCATATAGGCAGGGGAGAGATAGGGAGCAAACAGCCCAGGAGTTACAGGCGACAGTAGATAAAGTGATTGACTGGTGCACAGAAATGAGTGCTGTCATCCATCCGGAAAAGGCGGCTGTTTTGTGGTGCTCTCTGGACAACAGGATTGTAAGAGCTGATGTTCCAAGCATCGCGATAGATGGTAGAAATGTCAGCAGAGAGAACAAACTGAAGTATCTGGGGATCACATTTGACAGGAGCCTATCCTTCAAGGATCATGTGGAGACGGTTGTGACAAGATCTCAAAAGGGACTCAGTGCACTTAAAACTATGGCTGCAATGGACACAGAGCAGAGAATGCTTTTCACACTATACCAGCACTTGATCCTCTCAGTAATTGATTATGGATTAAGTCTGCTCACTGTCTCAGAGAGTCAGCTGGTGAAGTTAGAGCGCATACAGAACGAAGCTATGCGGGTCATTCTGGGATGCACTAGAGACACCCCAGTAGTGTGTATGCGTTACATCCTTGGTCTGCCGACTGTTGCTGGTAGGCTCAAGGTGATGCAGGCGAAGGCATACCTCAGAGTAGCTGCAGACACAGACCACCCACTGCATGAGGCGCTGGACGCAGTTAAGGGTCAGCGACTGATAAGAGGGAAATCATGGATGGCTCAGGCGGAGGATACGATCAGACAGGTATGCCCCTTGGAGAACATTAGGCGTGGAGAGGAGTGGGTCAGAGTGCCAGCGGAGCAGTCAGACTTGTGCAGAGTTATAATCACATTAAGCTGGAAGTGCAGTGAGTGGCCAGCGGGGACCACGGAAGTAGAAATCCAGCAACTAATTCAGGACAATGCTCACTCGGGTGATGTGATTATCTACACAGATGGTTCGGTGTCAAGAGGTGAGAGAAGTGGCTGGGGGTTCATAGCCAAAGCTAATGGTCGATGTTTGGGGCAGGAGAGCCTGGCATATGATACCACAACATCCAGCTTAAGAATGGAGGTGGAGGCAGTCACTGCGGCTCTCCGCTGGATGGAGAATACGACACACACACACACACACACACACACACACACACACACACATCGTGATTGTAACTGACTCAGAAAGCATGCTGACGAGGGTGAGGACGGGCAGGCTTCGTGCGGAGTGGCTTGCTTCGCTTCGGAGGTCACGGGTGACAAGCATCGCCTGGATCTTTTCTCCGGGGCATGCCGGTGTGCTGGGAAATGAACAGGCGGACAGATTGGCTGGCTCTGCAGAACTTGGTGGAGTATTGATACATGACAAGGCAGATGTGGTTGCGGCCTTGTGGGAGCACGTGCTACACCTCGGAGGAGCAAATGGATTACGATGGTCTGGCAAGAATGAGACAGCGAGGAGTGACGTGGGGATCTGGCCGACGCTCAACGCTCGGAGGTAAGGCGAGACGGACTTATAATCAGATTGCTACTGGTACTATTAGTGTTGGAACTCTTCGCTGGCTACTGAGGATGGGGACGGAGCACTTATGGGAATGCTCCGAATGCTGTGATGTAGATTCCTAAATCAATCAATCAATCAATCAATCAATCAATCTGTTGCTACAATATGCGCTTTACCTGGCCGTCGAAGATCTGTCGTGTACTGACGTCCTTTCCGAAACATTCGTGCCCAGTCTGTCACTGCTGTCTTCGACACATATTTGTTACTGTACGCTGCCTGCATTCTTCGATGAATGTCCACTGGTCGACATCTTTCAAATGAAAGAAGTTGAAACACCGCTCTTTGAGATTCTTTGGACGGATGTTGGATCAACCCGGCCATTTTCTCAACGGTCAGAAACAGAACCTATGCATCATAGGACGATAAGCACGTGCTCTGTTATTAATTGGTCAGTAGTTATCATATGACTATGACATGATCATGTTTAACATACGCAATTACGCGCGGTGCGGCACGAACAGATTTCAAATGAACGCCCCTTGTACATGAATGCTTATGCCACTTTGCAAGGCGTATGATGATGATGATGATGATGATGATGATGATGATGATGATGATGATGATGATGATGATCACTGGCACCTTGCCGTCTTGACAGACGATAGTTTGTGCTTCAAAAAGGCATAATAACTATTACCCATGGCGGTGGCGAATGTGACTGATAAGGCCAATTCGCGCTGTCCTCTCCATAGCACAAAGCCTGGGCTAAAATAAAGAAACCATGTGTTGCCCATGCAGCATGATCCCTCTCTCGCCTGCCTAGTTCACTCCAGAGGAAAGGTAAAACCTCTACATCTGGAACAAGACAAGCTGCAGAAGCTGCCGGATCAGCAAAGCAATGCTCTAACTGTCCGCCTGTCGGAGCTTCGATCCTAGACCAGCTGCCAACCAAGGCTTAGGACCTGGTCTGCCCTGCCATGACATTTCTCTTTAGATTGCATTTCCTCGCACCAGGATAAGGCTTGTACCCTCCCAATTGCGCTCTTTCACCCGAAGCCGTTGGCACAATGTGGTGTGTAAGGTTTGGTAAGCGCCGCACAACGTTCGGCGCTAACAGAAAACAGGTTAAAAGTTTGTTGCACTTCCATTCCAGATATTTTGAGAGACATGGATGCCTGCGCCACTTTGTTTCTTAGCATATTTGTTGTTGCTTTTAGTCCATCGAGAATCATGATGACCATTCACTTCATCCAGCGGGGTTGAAAGTATGGAGCCGTGAGTTCTAAGATGGCTGATAAGGCTTATTGGGGCTCGAAATGTTCTTTGACATTGTGGGCAAAGAATGCTTGATGTTCCAGGAGGAGGATTTCCTGCAGTGGTTTTTCTGTCCAGCCTTTCCTTCACAGCTCTTGCAGTCCCGGTTGCTTCACAAGTGACTGCACCCTTTGCGTAATGATGTTTTCGGTCTTCGGCAGCAGTCTCCCAAGTGTCATGATGAATTCCAAAAGCTTTCAGTGAGATTTGTTTAGAGTGTCTTTAAAGAGTTTCCTCTGACCGCCTTGGGAGAGTTTACCACAACGCAGCTCGCCGTAAAAAAAATGGTTTAGGGTTAGCATATTTACTAAACGCACAGTGAACTTTTTCTAACCCAGTTTCTATAATGAATTGTGTTAAAGTGCACCACCCGCTTCTTGAAACAAAAGAAAAAATTAATTTAAAATAAAGTTGCAGGTCCTTTACATGACGTCGCATTCAACCCCAACTTTTTGGCTGTTTGAGATTTTCTAAGCAATTTTATGTTCAGTAGCTTGCCAATACTTTCTGAACATCCGACGCGCACACATATAAAAATGAACGCAAAGCTATTTACTCTCAAATCGCTTGCAGCTGTCTTGGAACCTGATTTTTCGGGATGGTGAAACTACGTCGCTACCCCTACGCCAAGAACAAGTCATTGATGTGCGAAAGATGAGCAATTGGAAGGACTGAATGTCAGACGTCTTGCACGTCCAATTTGTGACCATTTGAAAAAGAAGAAAAATTTGTTTGTTCATTCATTCGTTCGTTCATTTGTTTGTTTGCTGGTATTTTTACATTTGTCTTTTCCCGTTTGAATTGTTTATTTGCTGGGCTGTGGTTCTACTTTTCTTGCTTTATCTCCAGCTCTGTCTCCATTTTCTGAGTACCTCTACTTTTACTTGACTTTTTATTTGTGTGTTACCACCACCGGGAGTAAACTAAACACAACAGCGGAATTTATTAGAGAGAAACAATTCTGATAACGACAAGTTATTTCAAGCCAACGAAAGATGAGGAATAAACATTTGTTTTTAGAAAGATTATCAGTTATTGTATTTTATTATTTTCCTCTGAAATCTCCTCTTTTATGCCATTGTGTACTACTGCCGACGTTGTGGTTAGGGGGCTTCGGGCGCAATTCACAATCTCGCATACCGCGTTCGAAACACAGCTGTGGTCGACTTAGAAACAGACTTTCGCTGGTTTCATTTAGTGCCGGTCGTTCAGAAAGCAATAGCAAACTATGGAACGCAAACTTGCCAAGAAATCACAAACAGCCAAAATATGCTGGGGTTGACTGCGAAGTCCTGTAAAGGATATGCAGCTAACGTTTTTAGCTACTGAGTTAATTTGTTTATTAGTCGGGTCTTTTCCGAGGAAAGGCCATTCTGCATTATGAAACAGCAGCTGGTACAAGCAGTACTGGGACTTTTTCGCTGGTCGTTGAAGATGTGGACGGAGCGTGTATAAGAATGCCCAGAGTGTTGTGATGGCAACTCTTGATTCGACTCAACTCTACTCAACTCTACTCAACTCTACCCAACTCTACTCAACTGGTCTTTTCTTATATATGTTAATGCAGAATTAGTGGTTTTTTTTTAAGTGAAATAAACGTCAATATAAATCATTGTACAACATTAAAAATAAATATATAGAGGGAGTGGGAGGAGGAGGAAGAGAAGCGGCCCTGTTGTCACAATGCAGTTGACGAATTATGCAATTACATGTAATCGTAATGGCATAATCGACAATAATTCGCGTGAAAAAGTGACACATTTTCCCTGTCAGATTTGGCAGAGACACATAATTAATGTGTCATTTATTTTCTCGTTGTCGTACTGGTCCCTATAATATGTGATGATTCATCGTTTTGTTATTCTGAACATTTACTTCTGTGTGCCTCTATTCACACATACACACACAACAAACACACACTCTCTCTCCCTCCCTCCCCCTTCCCCTCCCCTCTCTCTCTTTCTCTCTCTCTCTCTCTCTCTCTCTCTCTCTCTCTCTATATATATATATATATATATATATATATATATATATATATATATATATATATATATATATATATATTTCCGTCGCCCTGCTACTGAGTGAGTGAGTGGGCGACACTGTGAGCTGTGAAATTCGCGTGGGATGCTTTTACATGTGTCCTGTACAGTGACCTGCATGTTCGGAACAATGGCTACCGGCTGTTGCTGAATTGACTGATTTGCCTTTTCGGTTCACGAGTGCATTTTTTTCAGGAGACTCCTGGGAGTCGGAGCTGAAGCTACAGAGTTCGTGCTTTATGCGACACTTTTGGCGGGTCACTCTGCGTTAAAAGACCGAGCTATGTGAGAAAACCTGGGTCAATGAGGTCTTTCTGGTGACTGCCGAGTCCATCGACGATGAACTGCGGTTTTCGTGGATGAATTTCGTGTTGGCATTCCGGGGGCGGCATTTTGTACAGTGTACCTGTGCGGGCCGTTGGATTGCCGAGACTCCTGCCTATTCCACTTTTCACATTAAACAGTGGGGAGCATTTAGTGTGATATTCACTGGCACAGGAATGGAGCATAATGGGGACAATCCGTTGCAGTGAAGTTGGAACCTCGACTAACTAACTAACACGCAATGATGTGCAGATCAGAGGGAAGTAGAGGAAGAAGCCGACCACGTAAACGATAGACGCATTGAATAACAGAGTCCATGGGAATATCGATACATGAAGCCCATAAGCGGGCACTCTCCCGCTGTTTATACTTCACCTCGACACCGCAAGGTATAAGAGGAACATGATGAGATTACATGATGAGATGAGATGATGAGATGAGATGACGAGATGAAATGATGAGATGAGATGAGATGAGATGATGAGATGAGATGAGATGAAATGATGAGATGAGATTAGATGAGATGAGATGATGAGATGAGATGAACGTCAACAAAAGCCAACGAGCCAAAAGGTGCACGAAGAGAGTAGTAAATTATTCATTATGAAATTAGAAGGTGCAATCGATATATTTCAGATCCCTTATTTTCTTATAATTTGGATTTTAATATGAAGATCAGAAATACCTGAAACATTTCGCCTACAAGCCTAGAAAGATAAACAAGGGATATTTGAAATTGCCATCGGCGATTGAGAACTGGAAACTACTGTGACCTCAAGAGAGAAGATCCATAATGTACATCTAAGAGATAACAAGATCGATAATGTTTGCGCCAGTGCTTTAAGACCATGTTACTCGGATACTTCTCTCAGAATGAAGATTGAGGGTCAGTTAATTTCCGCCACGGGGATTGCACATCCAGCGGGAAGCGATTCTGTTGGGGATGCCACTGTTTAACTGAGAGCCTCTAGCATACTTGTTACCTTTGACAAATTTCCATTCTTTAATCACGTCATGTCCATATAATAGTTAACCTTTAACCTTTAACTTCGTCATTGGTCTGACATTACCATGTTTGGTTCTGTTATTCACGATTTCACATTTACCCACCCCACCCCCAACACACACACCTTTTTAAAAAAGGAAATTCTCCTATTACATATACTATATTTTAATTGTATATTCATGTTCATTTTGTCTCGACAAATGTAGGGAGAACCAAAACGTCGGACAATTGTGTTGCTTTTTATTCTTACTTATTTCAGTGGTGTGCCTTAGTTTTTATTAAACAATTGTAGCCGATTTCCCCCCTGTATTAATTATTTTGTTTACGTGGACTGTGGCCCTCGTCTAAGTATGTATATGTGTTTGTTTTTCTTGTGTGTCGCTGAATTTAAAATACATCTTTGTTAAAGTATATTATTTTTCAGTCAAGATGTGTCATGCATATGAGAACAGGTTCTGAAATACGTCGACCAGTGACAACACTCTGGAGTAGCAATAAACTGGAAGGCACCATTTGAGCACTGGCTTAGAGTCTGGCGACAATTAAATTACCCCCCCCCCCCTCCTCCTTCCTGCAATGACAATTGTGGAGGATACACGACCAGCCCTGGTCTACAATCAACCTTTCCGTATATGATGTG
This sequence comes from Cepaea nemoralis, assembly GCA_014155875.1. Lineage (NCBI taxonomy): Eukaryota > Metazoa > Mollusca > Gastropoda > Stylommatophora > Helicidae > Cepaea > Cepaea nemoralis. Next base: position 42,019 of record JACEFZ010003561.1, read on the forward strand.
CTGAATCAACACATTACAAAAAGTAAAGGTCACTTGTACACGCCTTGAGGCTCATTGCTCATCTCATCATCTCATCTCATCTCATCTCATCATCTCATGTCTTGGTAGACACATATTTTTATGTCCCCCCTGCCATGACGTCAAACTATCTAGACATGCTGCTACGTTTTGTGCACTCGAAATGCCCGCTGTCGACCACGTCCTCGGTTCCACATCCAAATTAAATAAAAATACACTGCTCACAACTTTGATGGTTTTGTTTCACCTGTCCTGGTTTTTTTTCTCACCCACCTCCTCCATTCCAGTGGTACCAAGCAGTATAGTCAATAACGGTTTCCTATTTTGATGATCGCTTACCTGCACGCCTCTTCCTGTGGCTATCCGTTGGTTCATGGAAATATTTACCTTTGCCCCCTGGTAATGGTAAACATTGTTTTCCCGACAATGCCACATTTCCGGTGTAGCCGCATTGTTATAACCATACACGCGGTATTCAACCACATACTTGTCTAGCCCATAACAAGGAAAACGAAGCGTAACTTATATATATATATATATATGTGTGTGTGTGTGTGTGTGTGTGAGTGAGTGTGTGTGTGTGAGTGTGTGTGTGTGTGTGTATGTGTGTAGACGAAGGCTTTCACTTGTGAACGTGATCTAGCGAAGCTTACCGATTATACTTCTCGTGTTATTCAACCAATGTCGATTTGGCATTAGCCATAATTAATATCTTTACTGAGACATCAACCTTTAGCCTTCGAAATAGGGCTGTACGGAAGTACCTGGCAGGGTTATCCCTCTCCATATTGTACACATCCGCACATTTTCTCAATGAATATCTTGCTCTAGAAAGGAATTTAAAAGGCCAGAGTATCGACTTCAGTGTACCAGGTGTTTTCCCATACAGCTCGGTCTCTTTCCGCAGAGCGCCCTGTGGTAAGCACGAACTCCGTAGCTCCAGCGAGGAGGAAATAACATTCGTGAACCGCAAAACGTAGGCCTGAATTAAACCTACAACCTTCAGAGCAAGAGGCAAGGTGGCGTTACAACTTCGCCACGGAGCATCCGGAATATCTTTTTGCAAAGAATATAAAGCAATAGGCTTAAGGAGAGGGGAGTAATAAACCGGGTGTTTATAAAATCTCACTACACTTTGTGTGTAGAACAAATTTGAAAAAAAACACTCTTTCTTTCGTTGATAACATCATTCTGTTTGGAGTGCAAAGAATTACTCCAGCAGATGACAGGCATTCGCTGCGCATTGCTTCACAATGGACTGTGGAGCAAATTTTTTTGATGAAGTGTTTGTACTTCATTTTTCAAATTTATTCTACATACAAAGTGTAGTAAGACTTAACAAACTCCCAGTATTTGAAAAGCACGAAAGGTCCTTAGAAAGACGTTATGATCCGGAAGACCAGAATGCATAATTTTTAGAACTTGCACATAGACTGAGGTAACGGTCTGTTCGAGGCATACCCAATTCGAAAAAAAAAAACAATTACCCGGGCCGCTGCCATCAATATATTTGGTTCAAGGGTGTAATTAGACAACTTTTGGGTCCTCCAAAGCTCTGTCATTTGGAACGTGACGGAAATTGTCGCCCCTGGAGCCGTCGATTCGCTGTCGATATCGGGACCTGGCTGATATGCATGTATCGGTTACTGACTGATCGGCGGCCCTCACTTGGAGGCTGCGGGGGTGTCAACGGATGCAGCTCTGTGTGGCAGCAGGTGCAGCGAACATAAAGTGGAAGCGCAAAAGTGACGTATGTGAAATTAGTAGTTTACCGCTGCTGCGTCTGTTGCTATTTTCTTGTTCGCATATCCTTTATAGGACATTGCAGTCAACACCAGCATTTTTGAGCTGTTGTTGATGTCTTGGCAAGTTTTTACGTTCAGTAGTTTGTTACTGCTTTCTGTACGACCGGCTCACATATCCCCGTAAGTAACCAACGCGACGCGATCCGCTGCCGAATTTCGTGCAACTGCGTTTCGTACGAGAATATGCGGGATTACTAACAACGTCCTCAACGCCTACGCCAGGGAGACCGGCTGCTGCTATTAGAAACAACAATATTAACAACACAATTAACAACATCAACAGCTACTACTACTACTACTACTACTACTACTACTACTACTACTACTACTACTACTACTACTACTACTGCTGCTGCTGCTGCTGCTGCTGCTGCTACTACTACTACTACTACTACTATTACTGCTGCCATTGTTTCCAGAACCAGAATTCAATGTTGAAGTCCAGCTGACCGAGACTCCCGTGGGTCGTCGCTAGAGCGTCGGATTTCGTGCTTTGTACGACGTTTTCCGCGCTGCGGAAAGAGACCGAACCATATGGAATAAAACCCGGTGCAATGAAGTCGACCCTGTCGACTTTTAAGCGACTTTTGTTTTTACCGATGACTGGAACACACCCACTACCCGGGCGTCAGCGCATGGGCAGTTTAAGTACGAGACCTCTTCATTTGTTGTGGTTAAAGCTAGTTACATGTCTTTTACAGGACGTCGCACTCAACCCCAGCACTTTATTTGGCTGTTTGTGATTTACAAGGCTAGTTTACGTTCAGTAGTTTGCCTTTCCTTTTGAACGACCGACGATCCTGCCATTGTATGAAAACCAGCGCAAGGCGGTTTGCTTCCAAATCGCTTGTAGCTGTGTTACAAACGCGGTATGCGGGATTGCGAATCGCGTTCGTAACCATTTGGCCACATTGCCGGCGATTTCCTGTTGCGTGTTTTTAAATTACAAATATTACACTTATACTCACGCAGCAAGCACATAACATTTTATTGTTCGAATTCGTTAGCTTGAGTATATATAACCTACGTAAACAACACGACCCCGAAGCCGTGTGGACGATCTGTCAGTTACTGGAATAGAAGTACTTGACCAAACCTACAACCGGCAATTCCCTCTAGATGCGAATATAGGACCATCTAAACCCGTCAAGAGCACACGGCAAGTGCAGAAAAAAGTATTCGTGCGAAGCGATAATTATCCGAATTAGAAAACAAAAACGTGTCCATAGCAACTGCATTCATTGTTTGAGGGTAGTTGATTACAGCACACGACTGGCTGTAGCTTGGCGCTACCAGATGCTACCAGGTAATAAACAGAGTAAATTGACGCTTGGGGGTGATTAATTCGTGCCTGGCTTCGCACCGCTGTACCGTGTGTACAGATTGCTTGTTTTAATTAATATGTAAATGTGTTTTCATAGTGTACATTACCGTCTTCATTATTGAATGATACACATACATTGCATTATTGAGTCAATCTTGATGCACGGAAGCGAATCATGGTAAATTACAGACACGTGAGAAATCACGTGAAAGCTGCGGAGATGTGGTTTTATAGAATAATGAGGCGAACATTGTAAAACCCAAGCATTTTTTTGGCTGTTTGTGACCGCTTGGCAAGTTTACGTTAGTAGTTTGCCGTTGCTTTCTGAACGACCGGCACCCATACCATTTTATAAACAACCAACGCATGGCGGTCTGCTGCTGCTATATCACCCGCAGCTGTGTTTCGAACGCGGTAAGCGGGATTACAAACTACGTCCGTAACAGCTTCGCCACGAAGCGCGTATAGAAAGAGTAATGAAGATATATCTAAAGACGTTAACTCACAAAGAGAACTGGTTGCTCGCATCGGAAAAAGACAGTGCATATTATTTGGGCATGTCATGAGATGGGAGAAGCTGGGGTATGTCGTCACAAAGGGCAAACTTGAAGGAAAGAGAAGCGGGGGGAGACCAAGAAAGAAGATGCTGGACAGTTTGACATCATGGCAAGGAAGAACATCAGTATCAACAATAAACACGAGCGGGCTGTGGATCACCAACGCCAAACGGCATGGGCTATAAGAAGAAGACAGAAACATCATCATCGTTATAATTTGTCGTGCTGAGCACCACAGGATACCCATAAAATAAGTCCCATGCGTTCGTGGTGAGTTCTGCCACTGATCGCCTTCCATGCCACTAAGTCAACCACTCCAGTATTTTCTACTTCTGTCGATCTCTGTGTCTATGCACTCGATCTGTCCGGTTGTCACAACCTTCACCTGACCTTCTCGTGTATTCCTTGACAAGAAAATGACAGTTCTATTGTCATTTTGCCAATTCTCAAATACAATGTTCGCTGGCTTCGATAAAAACAAATACACGCGCTACAACGTTTTAGTGCACTGAGCTGATGTTTGCGTATGGATCAGAGCTGACCAATTTCACTTTCCGTTTTTGTTGATGTTTGCGTGTGGATCAGAGCTGACCAATTTCACTATCCTATCCGTTTTTGTTGTTGTTAGCCTCTGTATCAGAGCTGACCAATTTCGCTTTCCGTTTTTTGCTTATGTTGCCTTTGTATCAGAGCTGACCAATTTCACTTTCCGTTTTTGTTAATTTTTGCCTTTGTATCAGAGCTGGCCAATTTCACTTTCCGTTTTTGTTGATATTTGGGTGTGGATCAGAACTGACTAATTTCAGTTTCCGTTTTTGTTGATGTTTGTCTCTGTATCAGAGATGACCAATTTCACTTACCGCTTTTGTTGATGTATGCCTCTGTATCAGAGCTGACCAATTTCACTTTCCGCTTTTGTTGATGTATGCCTCTGTATCAGAGCTGACCAATTTCACTTTCAGCTTATGTTGATGTATGCCTCTGTATCAGAGCTGCCCAATTTCACTTTCAGCTTATGTTGATGTTTGTCTCTGTATCAGAGATGACCAATTTCACTTACCGCTTTTGTTGATGTATGCCTCTGTATCAGAGCTGACCAATTTCACTTTCAGCTTATGTTGATGTATGCCTCTGTATCAGAGCTGCCCAATTTCACTTTCTGCTTTTATTGATGTTTGTCTCTGTATCAGAGATGACCAGTTTCATTTCCCGTTTTTGTTGATGTTTGCGAGTGGATTAGAGCTGACCAATTTCACTTTCCGTGTATGTTGATGTTTGCCTTTGTATCAGAGCTGACCAATTTAATTTTCCGTGTTTGTTGATGTTTGCCTTTGTATCAGAGCTGCCCAATTTCACTGTCCGCTTGTATTGATGTTTGCCTCTGTATCAGAGATGACCAATTTCATTTTCCGCTTTTGTTGATGTTTGCGCGAGGATTAGAGCTGACCAATTTCACTTTCCGTGTTTGTTGATGTTTGCCTTTGTATCAGAGCTGTCCAATTTCACTTTCAGCTTTTGTTGATGTTTGCCTCTGTATCAGAGCTGACCAATTTAATTTTCCGTGTTTGTTGATGTTTGCCTTTGTATCAGAGCTGCCCAATTTCACTGTCCGCTTGTATTGATGTTTGCCTCTGTATCAGAGATGACCAATTTCATTTTCCGCTTTTGTTGATGTTTGCGCGAGGATTAGAGCTGACCAATTTCACTTTCCGTGTTTGTTGATGTTTGCCTTTGTATCAGAGCTGCCCAATTTCACTGTCCGCTTGTATTGATGTTTGCCTCTGTATCAGAGATGACCAATTTCATTTTCCGCTTTTGTTGATGTTTGCGCGAGGATTAGAGCTGACCAATTTCACTTTCCGTGTTTGTTGATGTTTGCCTTTGTATCAGAGCTGTCCAATTTTACTTTTCGCTATTGTTGATGTTTGCATCTGTATCAGAGCTGACCAATTTCACGTTCCGACTTTGTTGATGTTTGCATCTGAATCAGAGCTGACCAATTTCACTTTCAGTGTTTGTTGATGTTTGTTTCTGTATCAGAGCTGACCAATTTCACTTTCAGTGTTTGTTGATATTTGTTTCTGTATCAGAGCTGACCAATTTCACTTTCAGTGTTTGTTGATGTTTGTTTCTGTATCAGAGCTGACCAATTTCGCTGTCCGTTTTTGTTGATTAAAATCAAAGTAGTTTCATGTGATTTGCAGGGCGCAGCGATCAACCCCGGATTGATAATCTTGGCAAATTTACATTCAGTAGTTTGCCATCGCTTTCTGAACGGTGAAATCAACATTTAATTCCAACTGACCATGTCGGGAATGAACGCACTACATCGCTTTCAGCGCACATGAAGTTTCAGAGTTCTTAACTATTCGGCAACGCTGGCCTCTTTTGTTGATTTACGCATTGTACTCATCCGCCTGATATTGTTGCTCTTTCTCCGGCTGTCACCATCTCGATCAAGTCGCATTGATTGTTTGCCACGCGACTTGATTGTGTTTCTTGGCAGAATTGTGCGTCTCGTGAGCTCAATCGCTGAAACACTGAAGAATATCGATCCACAACAGGAGGAAATAGGCGGGGGAGGGAGGGGGGGGGCACCGGGCAGTATAAGATACGCTAAATAACAGTCATTGAATACTGTGTAAAATGAAACGTATGTGTGACTCCTGCGACAGAGAGAGAGAGAGAGAGAGAGAGAGAGAGAGAAGAGAGAGAGAAGAGAGAGATGGAGATAGAGGGAAAAAAGAGAGAGGGGAGAAAAGAGAAGGAGAGAAAGAGAGAAGGAGAGAGGGGAAGAGGGAGAGAGAGAAGGAGAAAAGAGAGATAGAGAGAGGGAGAGAGCAGTGAGGGAGAGAAAGAGAAAGGGAGAGAGGGGGAAAACAGAGAGAGAAGGAGAGAGGCGAGATAGAAGGAGTGAGAGTGGGAGAGAAAGAGAGGTGGGGAGAGAGAGAAAGAGAGAGGGAGAGAAAGGGAAGAGGGGTAGAGAGGGTGAAAGGTGGAAAGAAACAGGGAGAGAGAGGGAGAGAGAAGGAGCACACAAACAAACACACTGCTCTTCTGATCTCTCTGCAGTCATACATTTTTTTTCTCATCTACGTATCACTTATGAGCAGGCTTGGCCATCGGAATCCCATGGGAAAAAAGGGGAATTTTCTGAATAGTGTAGGAATGAGTTGGGACGGGGTGGAACAGGCATAGAAAGCTCAGAAAGCAATGGGAAACTACTGAGCGTAATCTTGCCAAAAAATTCAACAATCAGCTGAAAGATGCTGATGTTGACAGCGATGTCCTGTAAAGGATGTGCAAACATTTTTTAAAATTATTATACTCTAAGGGAGATATGCCATACCACTGTTGGGAGAATGTTTTACACCAGATTTTATTTTTAACGGGACATATAGTCTGTAGTGAGATAGTGTTCAATCAGATTGCGATTATATAAATTTCAAGTACCTCTGAAGTCGGAGTTGGTTCACCTGATGGCGAGGGACACTAGCAATAGGGAAAGCTAATCCACACGCAAAAATCAGTCTAGAGCACTAGAAAGTAGCGATTAGATGTATGGACTACGGTTTTGGTCATATATAGGTATTTAATACACATATATGTTACACACATAAATATGACACACAGATCTATTACAAACAGATATATTACGCACATAAATATTACACACAGATATATTACATACATATATATTACATATAGATATATTACATACAGATATATTACACACAGATACATTACACACATATATATTAAAATATTGTGACCAGTTGTCGGTGCTTTCCCTCACGAGAACGTGCTGAGTGCGTGTGTATGGCAGTGTCTGTTCTTCACAGTTGTAGAGAATTCCTTCTCACTACCGCTGCAGCTGCGGCTTCCGTGAGTGTGAATATTGATTCCACAGAACAGTTAGCCTCCAATCCCTAGCATTGTCAACGGTGACCTGATATTATATGTCTGTAGCTCTATCATTTCTGGCTTCAAATCTTTTGATTGATAGTGAGGAAACTGCGTCCTGTGAAGCTTGTTGATCGCGAGTCACAGAGACGATTGGTATAGGATCTTCTTCTTCTTCCTCCTCCTCTTCTTCCTCATCTTAATTTTTCTTCGACTTGTTCTCCGTCTCTTCTTTCTAACCCACCTTATCATGCTCCTTATTTTTAATAATCACCATCAACACCGTCATCTTCTTCTTCTTCTTCTTCTTCTTCTTCTTCTTCTTCTTCTTCTTCTTCTTCTTCTTCTTCTTCTTCTTCTTCTTCTTCTTCTTCTTCTTCTTCTTCTTCTTCTTCTTCTGCTTCTTCTTCTTCCTCCTCCGCCTCTTCTTCTTTCTTTGTCTTGTTTTTCTCCTCTTCCTCCAACCCCTTCTCTTCTTCTTCTTTTCATCATCATTATCTTCATTAGATGTCAGCATGTCCGAATGGATAAGAGCACTGGTTCCTAAATATACAGTTTGCGGAGCCGAGGTAGCAGGTTCAACCCCTACACCTGTCACTTGGACTTAAAATCTTGACTTCTCATTCTTAACTTGGTGACGTAAAGTACAAGTACCTTTTAAGCCGGATTGGGTGCACGTGATAGCCAGGGACAGTGGTAATAGGTAAAGCCAATCCACATGCAAAAACCAGCCCAGTGTACCAGAAGTTGTGGAACGTGTATGGACTACGCTTGAGTTCAAAGCGAACGACCGCAAAGGAAATATCTTCATCATGCTTCTTCTTCTGCTTCCCCTTTCCAGTTTCTCCTTTCAGAGTTAGGTCATACAGAGACAGGTGATCACAGCTGTGTGGCTTTCTTCTTACATGACGGTGCTTGTATCCTTAGCTATTCTATCGATGCATTGTTTGCGAAGACGATCTCTAGCTCTGCTTTTATCCTGTCTTAGTGCTAGAGCTATCTGTGGGGCACTGTCTTGTGATAGTTAGTTTAGTTTAGTCGTCGGATCAACATCACGGCACACGGGTTTAACCCATACGTGCTCCGTTTTCCTCCTAACTCAAACCTGAGTCTGGAGAAACTCAGCTCAGTGCACGAACTCCTTAGCATCGGCGTGGATCCTGAAATACTTTGGGTAGATTTTTAACTCGAAATTTTGTCCGGGCAGCGCCTTTAGGCTACTCTTTTTTCGATTTCCAACTGCCAAGTAATTTTTTTAACGTGCGCAACAATACACACGGGCGTCCTATCTCACTGCCCAGAGACCAGGGGAAATTTTAATACTGGAAGTCCAAGTGAAAAAGTCCCGATTCTCACCGGGGCTTGAACCCGGGACCTCCAGCACTGGAGGTGGATACCATACCTCGAGACCACTCAGCCCCCCGCTAAACCACCTAACTCGCAGGATTAAAAAAATGATGTAAACACCGATGTTACACCTATCAGCTTCCAGATGTGATAGCTTCAGAATTGCTCTCTTCCAGGTCACCAAGCATAAAACGGTGTCAAGAAATAAGATATCTGGTTAGCACCAGACAACCAATATGCCAGATGGCAAGAAAAGAGAGTCTGCGATTTATTTATTTTTTACCCATCGATGGCGAGTTAGTCAACAAATATGAGGATATCACCACATGATCAACGCCCGTCTGTTACTAGAACCCCAAATGAGGAAGTAAAGAATAGCATACAGTAGATCCTCTGTACATGCCGTGAGAGGCAACTAAAGAGGGTTGGCCTGAGACTGGCAGTAGACATAAAATGCAGGCAATCATGAACCAATCTTCGAAGGATTGGGCATGCACTGTCGTGGGCCTATACTTCACTTTGAGTTAGTTTACAGGCAGACGAAGTAGGTGAAGACCACATGCTCACTGCTCCCCAAGGTGTGGGAAAATGTTTTATATACATAAATATACTTATTGAATTTACACAAAAGCCACGGACAATAGGTTGTACGATTTACTGTCTGGCAAATTTCGCTGCATCTCGTCAGGTGCATACTGCAGTGTTATGTATCATTTGAAGTGAATAAGTGAATGACTCTTTGACTGAAATACTTACAACACATAGTCACTGATACTGTTAGAATGTCAAGCATTTGTTATCGCAAATTTAAAGCGAAGTTCATTGAACAAAAATCAATTGCTCAAATATACCGAGGCTTTAGCAATTTGGCAGTTCCAACCAGTTTTGTGCAGACAGAAAGACTTTGTTTAGTCGAAGCTTCGAATTTAATAGTACAAGCTTGGTCTAACAGAGGATTCATCAGTCAACGATCCACAAAAACAAGCAAACAAGCAACCAATATATATTTATATATTGTCAGACAGACAGACAGACAGACAGACAGACAGACAGACAGACAGACAGACAGACAGACAGACAGACAGACAGACAGACAGACAGACAGACAGACAGACAGACGGACGGACAGACAGACAGACAGACGGACGGACGGACAGACAGACAGACGGACGGACGGACGGACGAACAGACAGACAGACAGACAGACAGACAGACAGACAGACAGACAGACAGACAGACAGACAGACAGACAGACAGACAGACAGACAGACAGAACGAATTTTTTTCCCAAAGGGTTAAAAATTGGGCACAAAGGCCAGTCTATCTTTCTGCCCTCTTATCTCTTTGCTGCATAGACTGTTTCATTCACACATCAAAGATAGAGGGGAGAGAAAGAGACAGACAGGCAGGGGTAGAGAGAGAGGCAGACGAATAAAAACAGAGAGAAAGAGAGAGTGTGTGAGAGAGAGAGAGAGAGAGAGAGAGAGAGAGAGAGAGAGAGAGAGAGAGAGAGAGAGAGAGAGAGAGAGAGAGAGAGAAGTACAATACATTTTTAACAAACTGTACATTTATAATTGGATGACGATGTAAAATAGCTCATTATGAACAACAGCTGATTAGCCTTGTGAAATAAATTCAATTTCTGACCTATATCATTGTGATCATATTGTGGTGACCTCACAACGCACAACGCACATGCCACACTGCCCTGTAACACTGTAACACCTTCAGCCGCCGTCGCCTCACGGGTTGTCTAACAACTTTGCATTTCGCGTGCCGAACTCAAGACCATCGTAGGATGGTGAGTTTGTTACATTATTCAAATTGATTGGAAATCCCCCGGCCACGTGACTTCAACTCGTTAAGGTTATGACACCTGTAGTAGCCAAGGTCCAGGTATGAAGTTAATTGGCCAGGTTCTACAAACCCACCAGTTGGTGCGTTTCGGTTCAAAACCATAATTAGGCAAATAGGTTTGAGAGAGATGGGATAGTGAAGAGGATGGAGAAGAAGGGAGGATTTACGCACTGCGACAAACAGACAAACAGTGAGACTTACAGGGAGGCAGACAGACAAACAGACAGACGTATATATAGACAGACATATAGCAGCCAGCCTGACAAACATACGAACATACAGATATGCAAGCAGGCTGGCCAATAGACGGACGGCAGTCATACAGACTGACAGAAAGACTGCAGCCAGACAGCCAGACTGACGGCAGTCATATAGACAGACAGACAATCAGACGGACTGCAGTCATATAGACAGAAAGACAATCAGACGGACTGCAGTCATATAGACAGACAGACAATCAGACTGACGGCAGTCATATAGACAGACAGACAATCAGACTGACGGCAGTCATATAGACAGAAAGACAATCAGACGGACTGCAGTCATATAGACAGAAAGACAATCAGACGGACGGCAGTCATATAGACAGACAGACAATCAGACTGACGGCAGTCATATAGACAGAAAGACAATCAGACGGACTGCAGTCATCCAGATAGACAGACTGCAGCCAGACAGACGGATTGATATATAGACAGAGTGATAGACAAACACATATATAGACATATAGGCAGACAAATAGATAGACAGATAGAGAAAACAAACGCTGAAACTTTATTTTCAAAGGGTTAAGAATTGGGCACGCTGGCCCGTCTAACATTCTGGCCTTCTATCCTATCACTATCTTTCACAGGATATTTCAACCATACATTACTTGAGGCTAACCGAGAACAACAACAACAATATAAAAGACAAGCAATATAAAGGCGTGAACAGGTCTATGCCCAAATGGGAGGGAGGGGGGGGGGGATAGAAGGCAAAAGAAGACATTTAAAGCCAGCTGTGTGTAACTGAAAGGTGAGTGGGTTTGAAAGTTGAGATTTCCATTGTAATGTTAACAACCAATTTAATTTGCCCGTTAGATCTGTGGAAGTTCAAACAGGCGTCTTCACGGTATCAATTGGGGAAATGAGTATTGATTGAAACAGATACATAATAGATGCCATGAGAGGGCGCGTGGCATGAAACTTTTAGTGTGTAAACTAATTACATTGTCAGTGCACAGTCTAACTTCAGACAAACACACTTAAAGATGAGATTTACATGTCTGGGGCAGAGTATTCCTTGGATTCCCCTTCTCCTTTTCCTTTTCCTCTCTCTCTCTCTCTCTCTCTCTCTCTCTCTCTCTCTCTCTCTCTCTCTCTCTCTTTCTCTCTCTCACTTATTCACATATTCACTCACTCACTCACCCACTCACTTAAAAAGTCGTTTACAAGTCGACAGGGTCGACTTCCTTGTACCGGGTTTTTATCCCATATGGCTCTGTCTCTTTCCACAGAGCGGAAAGCGTCGCATAAAACACGAACCCCGTAGCTCCAGCGACGACCTCCAGGAGTCTCCTAAACAAATGCATTCGTGAACCGAAAGACGCGGTCCAGAATCGAACACACAACCTTCGAAGCCCGAGTCAGACGGCTTGACCACTTCGCCACGGAGACTCACTCACTCACTCACGCACTCACTCACTCACTCACTCACGCACTCACTCACTCACTCACTCACTCACTCACTCACTCACTCACTCTGTCTGTCTGTCTGTCTGTCTGTCTGTCTGAAGTTCAACTGACAGGTGTGTGAAATTAACCCACTACCACGCAGTCAGTACACATGAAGTTTATGACGAGAGCTACAAACCCCAGCCCATGCAGGTCTATATATGTCTGTGTGTGTATGTGCGCTGGCTCGCGCGTATGTGCATCCGTGTACCTGTATATTTATCTACGTATTAATGTGCCGTTAATGTCATCTTACCACTTGTCTATACGTCTACATGTCTGTTGTCAATGTTCACCTTTCAGACAGTCAGGTTATTTTGTCTGATCTACACTCCCACCTCAAACACACACAAAAATCATCCAAATTACCCGCTAATTCCCTAAAACATAAAACATATATGTCTGCTGGCTTTGTTTGTGTGTGCGTGCCTCGACGTCGAACTTGTCTGACCGGAAGTACGTCATTGTGTTTCATCTTGGACCTAACCGAATTCGCGGTGTCTGTTATCTAAGAATAGCTTGTATTTGTTTGACGAAATCTCACGTAAACAAGACACACTGCAGTGGCGGTGTTTTTGTTCTGAAACATGGGAGCTCAGCTGTATCATTATGGAAATTAGCCATTGTAGAACAACTGGTTTATTTCCAACTGTTAGCACAATGCAAATTACGTATTGTTCGTGTTGTTACAAATTTGTTTATCACCGCTGCTGTTGTTGTTGTTGTTGTTAATGTGGTTGATTTATTGTTGTTATTGTTGTTTCTCATTTATGGTGTCATTATTTTTGTTATTTATTGTTGTTGTCGTCGTTATTTCTTTATTTTTGTCATTGTTGTTGTCATGATTTATTGTTGTCATTGATTCATTGTTGTCATTGATTTATTGTTGTTATTATTATTTATTTTTTGATGTCATTTATTTATTGTTGTCGTTGTTGTTACTGTTATTGATTATTTTTGTTGTTGATTTGTTCATGTTGCTCATATTGATGTTGTTGTTGATTTATTGTAGTCATTGTTGTTTGCGTTGGTTTAGTGTTGTTGTTGTTGTTGTTGTTGTTGTTGTTGTTGTTGTTTTGTGTGATGTTGTCGACGTTACTCTGATTGTTTTAGATCTGATCCGGCAGTTGTTTATTATAATTAGTTGATGCCGGTGTTAATCCTATGAAGTTATTATACATATTGTGTTATTAATCATCGTGTGCAAATTATTATTATTATTATTATTATTATTATTATTATTATTATTATTATTATTATTATACCGACAAAATTTTATGACGCATCTTTGGACCCATTATGGATACACAAAGTGGAGAGTGGAAAAGAAGAAGCAACAAGGACATTTATGATCTGTTTAAGTCCCCGCTAATCACTGGTATCATGAAGGCTAATAGACTACAATGGCTGGGGCATATAGAAAGAATGGAAGATAATAGGGAAACAAAATTCGCTTACACTCAGGAAATAAATGACCGTAGACCCCGAGGTAGACCAAGGAGACGGTGGAGAGATAATACACATACAGACCTACGAGCACTTGGAATCAACGACTGGCAAGAGAAGGTCCACCAGAGAGACGAATGGAGATGGATTGTATCTACAGCAAAGAACCTCAATGGCTCGGAACGCTGAGGAAGAAGAAGAAGAAGAAGAAGAAGAAGAAGAAGAAGAAGATTATTATACCGACGCTATGGCGTAAGGGCAGTAAACGCGTTTAACAATTCCCGACATACCGACGCCAGGGTTCGAGATCAGCTGCAGACGATTTGGAAACAGACCACCTTGCTTTGATTTCGGTGGTATGAAGTCGGTCGTTCAGAAAGCAATGGCAAACTACTGAACTTACACCATTACATAGTAAATCACAGACTAAAATGTTGGGGTTGATTGCGACGATTCGGTATGTCGGGGAATTGTGAAACTGCGTTCATTAGACCCTAACCCATTGATGGCTACTGGGTTTGTGTGTAGTTTGTATAAATATATACACATACTCTTGATCTGTTGGATGCTCCCAATGTTGAATCCTGAAAGCTGAAACACAAATGTACCTACCAAACACTTCACACAACAGAAGTCGTTCTCGTTCGCCACATTATAAGACGAGAAAATATGGAAAATATTGTGACAACTGGAAAGAATTTTGAATGGAAAGACAGAGGAAGAAGACAGAGAGAGAAGTTTTTTAACAGCCTTTTTGTCATTAGCGTAAACACGTTAACACACGACTTTTATAACATTGGCTATTGCAATCCGTGGAGAAACCCGATCACCCACATAGGTATTAATTACATTAATAGAACGCATTATTCTCCAGACTAAATATAATCTGATACATGTTGTCCCAAGATATGCAGAAGCTTGACCTCCCACACCTGTCGGCAGAGCGCTTGATGATGACGATATTCGGCAGGTGTTAATTACATTAAGACGTACATATATTCTCCACGCCAGCTTTGATCCTCGGTTGAATCGCTCCTCCCTTGGTGAGTCCATCACGCAAGGTCACGCATGCTAACACGTCCGCTCCAGTAGAGGCACCCGCTGTGCTGCCTGACAAACAGAACTCATTGGTTCAGCAACATCATGTTGCGTAGAGTGTCGTTCTCATCACAGCCCAGTGAAAGACTCTAGATCCCATCCTTCACCAACTCCCTTTCGTCTGCCATGCCAGTAAAGTACAGTAAACTTAAGTAAAATAAAGTAAAGTGAAGTGGTGAAGTGAAGTGAAGTGAAGTGACGTGGTGAAGTGAAGTGGTGAAGTGAAGTGGTGAAGTGAAGTGATGAAGTGAAGTGGTGAAGTGAAGTAATGAAGTGAAGTGAAGTGACGTGAAATGAAGCGAAATGGAGTGAAATGAAGTGAAGTGAAGCGAAGTGAAATGAAGTGCAGTGAAGTGGTGAAGTGAAGTGAAGTAAAGTGAAGTGAAGTGAAGCGAAATGGAGTGAAGTGAAGTGAAGTACAGTGAAGTACGATACAGTACAGTACAGTTCAGTATAGTATTACATTCCTTAAGACACATCGAGCATACAGTACTAGACCCATATTATTATAGACCAATCGACACTCGGTAGGTGACGTGATCAGTATCACACCCGCCGCCTTTCCTTTCCCAGACATTCCCTGGTACCTATTTTAGACTGGGTTGGCCTGAGAGCCTGGGTCAATTTTAAAAACTCCGAATGCGTCCGGATGCTTATCAAACCCATGACCACCAGCCCGGCAGGCGAGTGTCCAGCCACTTGGCTACCGCGGCTCACTTCAGGCCCAGGTTGGGTACTTCGTTTTTAATTCATCGGAAACAAGGGAATTCCGGGAGTTACCGGTAAATCACGTGGCATCAGGGTGATTCCATAGTGGGTGTAGGGGTGTGTTTATATACTGTGCAACTTGTGTATGGGGTAGGGTGGCAAGCAAGTGCTGTTGTGAGATGTATTTATTGAAATAAAGAATCATATAAATTGAATGTGTTGTCGATTACTTCCGGTTAAGTGTGTGGTGGACTGCTAAACCGATCGAATGATGCAATAAATGTTTCTGGGCTCGGAGGGCCGTCACTATCGTCGAAGAGTATATCCATATCCTGTGCTACTCATTTTATCTTTGTATGTCCCATATGTCTGCGCTCATGTTTGATGTATCTGGCGACCAGTTCGCGAAGACAATGACATTGCGTCTTTGGATACATCTTGCTGCAAACACACTAGTCGACCGACCATGAAGTGAATCCCGATATTCCTATTCTGAAAATCGACGATCCCACCAGATCTAGGTCAGCGCTAAAAATAACTACACGGTTTGTTTGCGGTGAATTAAAAATGAAGTACTTCAGGTGGTCTTCAGTAGCATGTGTCCACCATCGTACCAGGTGAACCAAGAGATGGCGAAAACACGCTGGCGATGGATAGGGCATAATTTGAGAAAACCCGAGAATAGTACAACTAGAAATCTGGGACAACAGAAATGGAGGACTGTGACAACATAGAAAAGATTAGTAGAAACAGAAAAGGATATTACGGGGAGGATGTGGGCAGAACTACATGGGATAGTTAGGGATATGAGAGCTTGAGGTGAGTTGGTTGATGTCGGATGCCCCAATGAGGGATACAGGACGACAGAAGGAGAAGATTATCGTATTGGTGGGCTCCTAGATACAGGACGACAGAAGGAGAAGATTATCGTATTGGTGGGCTCCTAGATACAGGACGACAGAAGGAGAAGATTATAGAAACAGAAAAGGATATTACGGGGAGGATGTGGGCAGAACTACATGGGATAGTTAGGGATAAGAGAGCTTGAGGTGAGTTGGTTGATGTCGGATGCCCCAATGAGGGATACAGGACGACAGAAGGAGAAGATTATCGTATTGGTGGGCTCCTAGATACAGGACGACAGAAGGAGAAGATTATCGTATTGGTGGGCTCCTAGATACAGGACGACAGAAGGAGAAGATTATCGTATTGGTGGGCTCCTAGATACAGGACGACAGAAGGAGAAGATTATCGTATTGGTGGGCTCCTAGATACAGGACGACAGAAGAAGAAGATTATCGTATTGGTGGGCTCCTAGATACAGGACGACAGAAGGAGAAGATTATCGTATTGGTGGACTCCTAGATACAGGACGACAGAAGGAGAAGATTATCGTATTGGTGGGCTCCTGGATACAGGACGACAGAAGGAGAAGATTATCGTATTGGTGGGCTCCTAGATACAGGACGAAAGAACGAGCAGATTATCGTATTGGTCGGCTCCTGTCGTGTCTTGCAGGAATCATGCCTTTTATTACTATCTAAAGCACCGTGATGTTTGACGTGGCCAGAGTATGTCAGTTCCCGAGAGATTCCGCATTGCATATACCGGGTTTCATTGATGTTCAGTCATGAAGACATGATGGAAATTACATTTGAAAATATGGAGAACAATGCTGCTGGTTGTCCTGCCTGGCTAAGTCAAAGGGCTTCCGACAAAGCCAGTTAAACACCTCATCAAAACTGCCATCAGTAGCCAGGTTCGTCATCCCCCTGAGCCCAATCGTGATATATGAACAGAATTCATACTCATCCATTTTCCAGTAATATTGTACTCAGTTTCTTTACCTTCAGGGAGTGTCGATCAATGCGTGTGATCAACATAATTTCCAAATACTTTTGTAAACCTGGAATCGAAGTCTGAAGAAGAACGCAAGAAGAGGAAACAAACTTACTTATAGAAAAGGTGACATTGCACGTCAGCAAAATATCGTCAACAAATGTTTCTTTATTTAGAATATAATAATGTTACAGAATACAGAATGCAAATTTGCCAAGCACGTGCCTATCTCAGAGTCAACGCAAACACACAACATCCACTGCATTGCGAGATTAAGAAAATAAAGGGCGGCAGGTTAAAAAGGGGAAAGCCGTGGATGGGTCAAGCCGAAGACATTCTTCAGCAGGTGTGTTCACTTGAGGACTTAGAACCTGGCGAGGAGTGGGTACAAGCGCCAACATATTTCTGTACATCCTTTTCAGTGTGCATTCAAATAGACAGGAAATGCAGACAAGAAAATCCAAGCTGCTGTGGAGGTGGAAGTACAGCCTCTGATCTTCGAGAATTCTTTAGAGCAGGGGTGGCAAACTTTTTTTTGCGTAAGGCCACATTGACAAATGTAAAGCTATTGGGGGACCGCATGTATAATATGTCCACAAAATCGATAAATTCGCATTTTAGCATTACATTATGAAGGTCAAGGACTGTTTACAAAAATAGAAAATTAGAATGATATTTTATCAAAACTATTAAAACAATCATAACGGTACACGAAATTCTGTAAAATTCAACAAAATAATTTAAAAACGAAGTAAAAATAATGTGTATTTCTAAATGATGCGGCCGGCGGGCCGTAGTTTGCCCACCCCTGCTTTAGAGGATGATGCTGTCATTACACGGATGGGTCGGTCGTCGGAGGAGTGAGAAGTTCATGGGCCTTTACGGCTCAGGCCGCAGAGAAAATTGTGAAGGAAGAGTCTGGCGCTTTTGCTTTGACCACACGTATCCCAACTATGGAAGTCATGGCAGTAAGTAAGGCAATACCATGGCTCAAGACACAGACATTCAATCGGTCCTGTGTCCTTAGTGACTCAATGAGTATGCTCAGGAGGATAGAGATGGGGTGGGTCCAAAGAGAGTGGCTGCTGTCTCTGGAGCGGTCTCTGCTGGCAAAGATTAGTTTCATCTTCGTTCCAGGGCATGCAGGCTGACTGGCTTGTAGGTAGGGCTACTGTGGAAGGCGGGCCATGGACCAGGTAAACATTCTGAATGCTCTACGAGAAGTAAGTCGTTTACGAGAACCAAGCGATGACTGGGAATTTACAACCATCGTCAGGCTGCGAGAACAGAAAGTTAAAAGATGTGTGGCCAAACAATAACACTACGCAGGAAGCCTAAGAAGATTGATAAACCAACACTGAGCTGGTGTCGTTAGCCGCTACACGCAGCAGGATTTGCTGAGGAGGGGATCCGAGCACTTATGGACTGAATGGTTCGATGTGCAATGAGGATGATCTGTCGACTAACTAACTAACAATATGTTACAGGAATAATAAAAAACACTCTTATGGAATCGATCCTACATCAGGTGCATATACAACACAAGGTAATGGATCACATTTTCACAAGACAACAAGAAACATATTGCACAGAACAAGGATAACCATAAAATATAAACAAATACCAGTAAACGTTAATTACTTCAGAATTTATCCAACACCAGGCGCATGCGTAACACAACGTAATGGACCGCTCTTTGATATGTAAAATGTAAGTAAATGATCCCTGTTCAAACCCATTACCTTGACGAGGATTCTAATCCGGATCTCCCGAATGAGTTCCCCCATCTCGTGCCGCCGCCCCCTTTTTTTCCGGCGTTCAAGCACTCGGCTTGTCAGACAGAAAACACAAATACAAAATAGATTATGCTGGTGGAGAATATGTACGAAAAATAATTCACAAGAAATGTGTTTATTAAAAATATTATGACATAAATGAAGATGAAACAACCAGCAATATAAAATGTTTACTGACACGACTAGAAAGCAGTTCAGATCACAGAGCTTGAGAACATGTTTGTCACGCAGTTCCCAAATGTGTCAACACGATATATTCCCAGACGAATTGAACTGCCATTGTACTCCTGATAGCATGCTCGACTTCGGCATGTATTCGTGTCAGATGTACTCCCTCTAGACTCGACTTCGGCATGTATTCGTGTCAGATGTACTCCCTCTAGACTCGACTTCGGCATGTATTCGTGTCAGATGTACTCCCTCTAGACTCGACTTCGGCATGTATTCGTGTCAGATGTACTCCCTCTAGACTCGACTTCGGCATGTATTCGTGTCAGATGTACTCCCTCTAGACTCGACTTCGGCATGTATTCGTGTCAGATGTACTCCCTCTAGACTCGACTTCGGCATGTATTCGTGTCAGATGTACTCCCTCTAGACAAGATTCCGTCCAAGGTAACGAGCTCTATGTACCCGTGAGTAGATTTTATTTGTTCTAGTAACTGTGTCAGGGTCAAAGCTTGACTGCCTACTCTTTGCCATTTACAGCTGCTGTGGGATTGTGTGAGTGTGCGTGTGTGTGTGTGTGTGTGTGTGTGTGTGTGTGTGTGTGCGTGCGTGTGTGTGCGTGTGTGTGTGTGTGTGTGTGTGTGTGTGCGTGTGTGTGTGTGTGCGTGTGTGTGTGTGCGTGCGTGTGTGTGTGTGTGTGTGTGTGCGTGTGTGTGCGTGTGTGTGTGTGTGTGCGTGCGTGTGCGTGCGTGCGTGCGTGTGCGTGTGCAACTTGCACACAGGACCTTCCATTTTTTTCGCCCGTATCCGAGAAGATTAGGTATTCTATCTCACTATCCAAGAGATCAGTGGAGAGGGTGTGTGTGATATCAATAGATACCAGTGGTTCTTGGGGATCTGTCCGGGGATCGAACCAGGTAGCTTCAGTGCCAGAAGCGAACAGTGTAACCGCTCAATCCACCACCACTCTCCTCACCACACCCCATCTCAATATAATTGAAATGAGGTCTTTAACCTAACATTATAAGAGTGTCCAGAACTATACACTTGAAATGTTTAATAACTGTTTTTATGTCAGCACTTGTCAAGGACTTCGTGCAACAGTTGGCAACGGTTCTCGTTCGTGACCAGGTCCAAGTGACGGATCAGTGTCATAAAAGAATCGACGGTGACATTTGTTGAATACTTTAGGCCATTGTTCAACTGATTCAGTTCCAAACAAAACCTAGTTTTAGATCAGACGTGGTACACAATCAAATAAACAAGTATTATAATGTAAATTTCCGTTCATTGAGCAGTGGAATTGCGGAAGATACCACAAAACAAATCAAAGAGCACTATGACCCTAGTAAGGCGATACATCGTCCCTCTGTCCTGATGGGAGGTCACGTTTGGCGATGTATTTGTCTTTCAGTCCTGAATCAGTTAAAAACATTGCATTTGAGAAGCGTATTATGAATCGTATTTAGTCAGACATGACTGAGCTAGTGTATGATAGTAAGCTATACTATTGCTTTTTGTTAGCGCCGAATCTTGGGCGGCGTTCACCAAACCGACACCCCACATTGTACCACTGTTTCGGGCGGAGGAAGGCAATTGAGAGGGTACAAGCCTTATCCTGGTGCCAGGACATTCAACCTAAAGAGTAAATGTCTTGGCAGGGCAGACCAGACCCCAAGCCTTTGTCGGCAACTGGTCTAAGATCGAAGCTCCGACAGGAAGATAGTTAGAGCATATTGCTTTGCTGATCCTGCAGCTTCTGCAGCTTGTCATGATACAGATGTATTTGTGTTACCTTTCCTGTGAAGTAAACTAGACACACCGAGAGAGTGATCATCGTACTGCATGGGAAACACATGGTTTCTTCAATTCAGTCCAGGCTTTGTGCTATGGAGTGGTATAACTTATGCCTGTTTTGAAACACAATGTAACAAACTATCATCTGTCAAGACGACAAGGTAGTTTGAATCACATAACCTTCATTTCTGGAGAATTCAGGTCTCTTTATCCCAGTCCTAGTAAAAGTGAAGTTTTAAGGAAGCATAGGTCTCTATTACACCCGTTGGGTTGTTTTTTGGTATATTCATAGCCTATTTCTGTAGACCAGTGGGCACTCGGTGGCTGATGTAGTATCCCGCCGGCCGCTTAGTTACCTACCAAGGACATTTTCTAGTACCCATTTAAGCTGGGTCGACGTGGGGACCCAGGTTAGTTTTAATAAACCCACCCCAGGGGTGTGAAAAGGGTCCTTTACATTTTTACATATTCAAAGGCCTGGGAGCCGCGAAACCGTAGAGGCTGGCATGCTTGACTGCCGGCCCTATGGTTAAGTGTTTGAATCCTCATCAAAGCCGTCGTTTGTAAATAGGCTGGGAGTTACCAGATCGACATATCCTTAACCTGGTACCAGCCAATGTCCTGAGGAGTATAGGCGGCCGACAACATTACCCGTTGAGTGTCAGTTGGTCTATACAAATGTGGAACAAGCACCAGATACTCAGTATGCCCGAGAAATGTAACAATATCTGTTACTTCTCTTTACTCATTTACAGTCCTTGTTATATCTGACCTTGGAGAACGCGTAAATCGAAGCCGGTACAAAGCATAGTTGATGTGTTTCCAATGTTGTCTCAATAACTAAAGTATGATCTATTTTCTTATTAATCGACCTTCAGCCAGATTTTAGCTGCGGTGGCACAGTGGCTAGACATTCGCTTGCAAGCCTGGTGGTCAGTGGTTCGAGCCTCTGCGTTGTTAAAACTGACGAAGGCTACCAGGCTGACCCAATCTACAATTGGTGTTAAGAAATGTCTTAGGAAATAAAGGCGGCCGAGGTCACACTGAACACATCAGCCACCTAGTGCCGGTTGGTCTATGCAAATATGAGTTTAGCACCATATACCCAATGCTTCTTGAGGTGTGTAAAAGGCTCCTTTATTTTACTTACTTAAAAGCCAAAATGGCCAGTCCACACATCTACTTCCTGAAATCAGTTTGCATACAATAAATGTCGATTTGAACACTCCCGAAAATGTTCATCTTTTAACATTTTTTAATTGAATGAATTCATGTCAAATTTCTATTACCAGCTACGCGGTTGTAGGTATTTGGGTAAACACCCAGTAGTTCTCACAGTACACCTGTTGTACACTTTCACATGCCGATGCACGCCGTTTCGGAACAGTGATCTCATTATGGGAAAGAAGTGTGGAATCCGATTAAAGGAAGATAAATTCAACCCTCACAAGGTTCTTGTTGTGGGCAAGGTTGAAATTTTAGAATAGTAAAATGTTTAGTGCTTTGCGATGAAATGTTAGATTAGTACAATGTTTAGTGCAGTTGATTTCACAGTTTGATTTGTCAGGCTGGTTTATAAAGTGGCGACTGTTCGGGGCGAAAAGCGGTTTATGATCTTATTGTCAACAAAGCTATTGTCGCTGCGCTGTGGGAAAGCTCCCTGGGACTCAGTTTCTTTCAGTTTGTTTTGAATAGTGTTTATGATCATTG
The DNA here is from genome assembly GCA_014155875.1 of Cepaea nemoralis. Classification (NCBI taxonomy): domain Eukaryota; kingdom Metazoa; phylum Mollusca; class Gastropoda; order Stylommatophora; family Helicidae; genus Cepaea; species Cepaea nemoralis. The sequence goes on from JACEFZ010003561.1 coordinate 65,107, forward strand.
TCATCCTGGTAGGTAGTGTCACAGATGCGGAGACTGGTTTAAACGTAATTGAAAAAGGTGTCTCTGCCTTCCATATGTCCATTAATTCATTCACCCATTCCTCCGTCCGTCCGTCCGCCTGTATGTCTGTCTGTCCATCTGTCTGTCTACCTGTGTGTTTGTCTATCTATCTGTCAATATGTCTTTCCATCAGTCTGTCTGTCTGTACGTCCGTCCCTCTGTCTGTCTGTTTGTTTCTCTGTCCGTCCGTCTGTCTGGCTGTCAATTGTAAATGAGGTGAAGGGTCATTTACGAGTCGTGTAGCCATCATACCCGAAGGCAGACAGCTCTCGGAATCCATGCATGAATTCTCGTCAAACGGCTGTCAGTGACGTCACTGGAAAGTGCAGTAACGGCAATGTTGTTATACTGAGAAGAAAGTGCAGTTATTTCCATGTTGATATACTGAGAAGAAAGTACTGTAGCGGCCATGTTGTTATACTGAGAAGAAAGTACTGTAACGGCCAAGTTGTTATACTGAGAAGTAAGTACTGTAACGGCCATGTTGTTATACTGAGAAGAAAGTGCAGTTATTTCCATGTTGATATACTGAGAAGAAAGTACTGTAACGGCCATGTTGTTATACTGAGAAGAAAGTACTGTAACGGCCACGTTGTTATACTGAGAAGTAAGTACTGTAACGGCCACGTTGTTATACTGAGAAGAAAGTACTGTAACGGCCACGTTGTTATACTGAGAAGAAAGTACTGTAACGGCCAAGTTGTTATGCTGAGAAGTAAGTACTGTAACGGCCATGTTGTTATACTGAGAAGAAAGTACTGTAACGGCCACGTTGTTATACTGAGAAGTAAGTACTGTAACGGCCACGTTGTTATACTGAGAAGTAAGTACTGTAACGGCCATGTTGTTATACTGAGAAGGAAGTGCAATAACGGTCATGTTGTTAACCTGAGTAGAATGGATAGCGAGATAGGAGTTGATTATTTCACCTCATAAAGAACCAGCGAAAGAACTTTATTTTCAAAAGGAGAAGAACTGGGCAGACAATCCTTCTTTTATTCTGCCTTTATTCCCAAAAATCTTTGACACATTAATTTACCACCATCGTTAACTGTCTGAGCAGCTGGCGTGGGCAAACATTCTTCTTCTTTGCGTTCATCCGGAGTGTTTTTCCAGATGTGATTGCGGTGTGTCTAAGTTATGCGTCCTTGGGCCAAAACCCGTAGGCCAACACATCCGACTTTAGCGTGCATTTTTGACCAGGTAGCATTCCATGGGGGAAAACATTCTACGCCATATCTCACGATATCCAAAAGAATGTATCAGTTTGTATGATAATATATTTCATGATATGATAAAAGATTGTCAAGAACTGCCTTTCGTTGTCTTCTTTCTTGTCCATGAATCTTTCATGTTGTTAAATTACGCGCCGTGGTTTACTCTTCCCATAATGTGATATGGTAAGGGTTGTACTGTAGAACACTAAAGTACACATTCAGCACACACATACACAGTTTATGAACTGTACGATGAACTGCTTAATACGAGGTGAGGTCAATAAGTAAGTCACAAATGGCTGTAGAAAAATAACTAAAATGATAACAACGTGAAACTAGTTTATGTTTATACATACATTGTCCCTTTATTTCTCAACATAATTTCCACCTACATTGATGCACTTATCCCATCGTTTTATCAGTCCTCCCAAACCGGCTGCATAGAACTGCCAGAACATAGTGAGATCGCAGGCTTTATCTTAGGCTTAATACCAGAATATAGTGTCATCACAGGCTTTATCTTAGGCTTAATCCCAGAATATAGTGTCATCATGGGCTTTATCTTAGGCGTAATACCAGAATACAATGTCATCATAGGCTTTATCCCAGAATATAATGTTATCAGAGGCTTTATCCTAGGCATAATCACATCATGGGCTTTATCCTAGACTTAATCCCAGAATATGGTCTCAACACGGGCTTTATCCTAGGCTTATATCCCAGGACATAGTGTCATCACTGGCTTTATCCTTTATTATTTATTATTGGAAACAACAAGCTGCCATCAGAATTGATAACAATTTAGGTCAATATCAGCCTATTAAAAGATGTGTGAGACAGGGATGTGTAATGTCTCCAGATCTTTTTTCCCTGTACAGTGAAAATATTTTCATAAATATAAAAGATATGGAAGGAATCAAATCAAATCAAACCAAATCAACTTTATTAGGGTCACAAATTGGGCGCGCAGGCCCGTCTTACATTCGGCCCTTCCAATCACTCGTCTTTCGTTCATCAAGAGCATTATACATTTACATAGGAAGGAAAATAAACATTGTGAAATGAATGTTGTAAACATAAACAAGGCTAATTACCATGTTATGAAGCCCATCTCCCACCTATCCATACATCACCCCACCCACACAACACCCCTACCTACCCACACACACGCGCACCAAGGGACACATACACACCCCCACCTACCGACACACACGAACACCAAGGGACACATACATACCCCACCAACCGACCCATCCCCCTCCCGCACATCCCCCACCCACACACACTGCCCTCACCTGATCCCCCAACCAAAACACACTCGCCACCCACAAACATTCCCCCACCAACCCACACATCCCACGCCCATGCACATACACATCCTACCCCACACATCCTCTCCCCACCCACACCTCAAACCACCCATCCCCCAGCCACATCTCCATCGACAACATATTCCCCACCCACACACACAATCCCCCACCAACCCACACATCGCACATCCACTCACACATCCCCAAACCACACACACACATCCCCACCAACTGACATGTCCCTACCCCCCTACCCCCACACACACATCTCCCTAACCACCCATACATCCCCAATCCACTCACACACACCCCACCACCCACACATACAACTTCCACCCACCCACACATGCCTTAACCTAATCCCCCACCACACAATCCCCCACCCGCACATCACATACACCTCCTACCACGCACTATTCCCAACCCACGCACCACACACACATATATCCCTCACCAACACATCCCCACTTACACACCACACACATATCCCCCACCCAGATACCACACAATATTCCCACCCACACCCACACAGATACCCTTACCCATCCACACCACATACCCCTACTCACACACCACAAAAATCCCCCACCCACACACACTTACCTCACCCACACAATATCACCAACCAACAAACCACACACCTCTCCCCACCCACACACGCATTCCCTACCCGTCCACCAACACACACTCACTCACGCATACATCCTCCACTACGCACCCACACATCCCCACCCACCCACTCCCAACCAAACATCTCTCGATCAACATTGAAATCAACATTGGGGGACGGTATATCAATAACAATAGATATGCAGATGATATAGTCTTGATTGCAGACAATGAACAGGACCTGCAAAATTTAGTAGATGTGGTTGTTGTGAACAACTAGGGTTAGAACTGAATATTAAGAAGACACAGATTATTTGTCGTCACTGGGAAGAAGGAAATACCACAATGTGATATACGAGTAAATGGGCATATTCTTAAGCAAGTGAATCGATACAGTTTAGTTTAGTTTAGTTTAGTCGATGGATCAACATCACGGCACACGGGTGTAACCCATAAGTGCTCCGTTCTCCTCCTAACTCAAATCTGAGTCTGGAGAAACTTAGTTCAGTGCACGAACTCCGTAGCACCGGCGAGGATCCTGAAATACTTTGGGTAGATTTTTTAACTCGAAATGTTTCCCGGGCAGCGCCGTTAGGCTACTCTTTTCCGATTTTCAACTGCCAAGGGATTTTTTACGTGCGCAACAATACACAAGGGCGTCCGATCTCAGTACCCAGAGACCAGGGGAAATTTTATTACTAGAGGTCCACGTGAAATAAATCCCGGTCCTCACCGGGGCTTGAACCCGGGACCTCCAGCACTCGAGGCGGACACCATACCTCGAGACCACGCAGCCCCCTAATCAATACAGTTATCTCGGCACAGTCATAACATCTAATGGGAGATGCCTTGAAGAGATTAGAACAAGAATTGCCATTGCGAAGTTAGCCTTTTGCAAGATGAAAAACATTCTGACCAATAAAAAGATATCAACTGAAACGAGAAAAAGAGTGTTGAATTGCTACATAGAACCTATACTTTTGTATGGATGTGTAGCGAGGACAATAAGCAGTCAAGCTAAAAACAGCTGAATGCTGTGGAAATGTGGTTTCTGAGGAAAATGCAAGGAATACCATGGACAAACAGAAAACCCATTGGACAAGTCCTTCAAGAAACAAATGAGGATCGTAAACTGATTAGAGTCCTTAGACGTAGACAGTCAACATTTTTTTGGGCATGTTGCAGAGCCCAGAAGAAGAACTAACGGAACATTACACCATTAAAGAACTCCTATTTGCGGGCATGTTGCAGAACACAGAAGAAGAACTAACGGCACATTACCCCATTAAAGAACTCCTATTTTCGGGCGATCAAGCACTAATAGCCAATCAAAACATTGTTTACCCGTAGTGGATTTGAATAACGAAGACACAAACAATAAATTGTACGATTTATTGCCTGGCATATTTCGCTGCATTTGCACATACTGCAGAAATCACACAATGTAAATTAAAGTAACTAGATAAATCCTTCAAGCTGAAATACACATGTTTGCATTTTAATTTCAATTGTCTACCACGGTAATTTTAAACTGACTATTATGTCTTTCTGTTTCCACAAAACTGTCCTATTCAGATTAATCATGATGGCTTCTGCGATCTTTAACAAGTGACTATTTTGTGTGTTAAACAACACAAGAAACGCATTGTTCTATCAATCACGTGACCGGTTTCCTTGTCGCTACTAATCGCTATCGCTATCCACTAATAGCAAAATCAGAAGCAGAATTACAAGCCCACATGAATAGTCTAAACGAAGTGTGTAAGGAATATAGCATGAAAATTAGCATCAGCAAAACTGAGGTAATGACTATAACCAAAGAAGAAAAAAAAGAAAAAACAGTAAAGATGTATTTAAAAGAACACCCCCCTGAAACAAGTAAAGAGTCTCAAATACTGTTTTTTTTTTTCCCGCATATCCTTTACAGGACATCGCTGTCAACATCAGCATCTTTCAGCTGATTGTTGATTTCTTGGCAAGATTACGCTCAGTAGTTTGCCATTGCTTTCTGAGCGGCCGGCTCACATATGCCTAAGACACCAACGCGGCGAGAACCGCTACCGATTCTCGCGCAAGTTACGTTCCTCACGTGGATATACGGGATTACTTAGACAGTCGCTAACACCTAGGCCAGGGAGACCGGCTTCAAATACTTAGGAAGTATAATATCATCAAATCGTAAATCAGAAGACGAGATCGAAAATAGATGCAATAGGGGAAACAACTCATTGGACAAATGACATCAATACTAAAGAACAAACATGTATCAATAGTTACTAAGAAAATACTTTATACAACACAATCTTCCTACCAACTCTGTGCTACCAATGCCAAACGCGGACAATGTCAGAAACAGAGAAAAGAAAGATCACAACAGAATTGAGATTCCTGAGAAGAATATTTAATGTATTAAGAAGAGAGAACATCAGAAATTAAGCAATCAGGACTATAGTGGGGGTTACGGGAGTGCTAGATTGCATCAGATGGCAGCAAGTGAAATGGTTTAAGCATGTACCTAGGTTACCAACTAACAGTATATCACAACAAGCAATGATGTACAGACCAAATGTAACCAGGAAAAGAGGCGACCACGTAAACGATGGACAGACGGAATAGCAGAGTCCATGGGAATCTCGATATGTGAAGCCCTTAAATTGATACTCTCCCACTGTTTATGCTTAATCTCGACACCGCAAGTTACAAGAGGAACAAGATGAGATAGGATAAGATGCAGAATTGGGCACTCAGGCCTTCCAGAACACTGTCGTATCTATCTCTCAACCCCTGCTGCGTTCGTTACATCATATCCAATACCCCACAGTTTTCATAGGCGTAGCATGTTTTCTGTCTCGTGAGGTTTTAAGACATCCCACAAATTATACAATTCCTATACAATAATTTATTGTCCTCCCTCTCCTTTTTCCCCCAGCACCATATGCCTCCCTACGCAATGCGTAAACACAATACAATGCATGTATGCAGCTTGTGAAACAGTCATTTGTGTCAAGGGCAAGTGCAGTTCACAAAGCATGTCTAAATGGATGACTTGGATACAAAGGCAGGATTACCATCAATAATGCGTGTCCTCTCTTTGTGGATGCTCCATGCGAGCTCACTGCCTCGAGGCACGGCCTGTGTAGAATGTGTCGTTGAACTGACGTATATGCCAACAGCCGACGATTAGATCCAATCATATGTCGCGCTGGCTCAAGTGTTTTATTTACTATACTTACTGTCTGCCTCAATATCAGATTTCATTTGTGATTATTTTTTCCTGTTTCTATTGTTTCCTTCCACGTGTTGCCTCTCTCTCTCTCTCTCTCTCTCTCTCTCTCTCTCTCTCTCTCTCTCTCTCTCTCTCTCTCTCTCTCTCTCTCTCCCCCCCCCCCCCCCCATGATCTACGGGCTAACCATTCGCTATCGCGCTCTCCACGGCCGGTGCACTTGGTAAGCGAAATTTAAGGGGAAACAAATACCTCTTTTTCACGGGAACGTAATATTCATTTTATTGTTTGCAAGGGAAATAACTCGCAAAAGATTTTCTAAAGAAGCAATTAGTTACATTAATTGTTAAATGTTTAATACAATGATACCACCTGTTCACAGTTAACACAGTAGTTTGACGTCCTAAATTTAGAAATACTTTTACTGCTAAAAGTGAATAAAATCTACTTGTTAATGAAATATATACAATGTTTCAACACTGCAACCTCCGTGCACGATGTTAGCGACAGTCTCTCAATGGTCGCCCTGACATTGTTACTCTGGTTTCTCTTCACAACGCATAAATCTTTCGCCTCTAGTTCTTGGGTGTGATGATACTTACGTATAATTTTTGTCAAGCCTTTTTATAAAGGCCAATAATCATTTGGTAATCAGTCCCAGAACAAAGGTCTCCGTGACCAAATCCTTGCGAACGCGGTTTGTGAGCCGCTTATTATTTTAAAGAAAGAAAGAAAAAAAGAAAAAAAAATCTAGTTCTTGGGTATCACCAATAATACTGTAAAAACTCATGCAAATACAAATATTTGGTTAATTTTCATTTTAAAAAAAAATAAAGAGAGAGCAAAGAGGGAAATATGAATGAACCCCTACATTTAGGAAAAAAAAACAAGAAGGAAAATATAACCCACTCCTTTACTCCAAGTATTATTAAAACTGCAGTTTGCATGTGTATGTACCTGCTAGGCTATGTTTAACACCATTACAAAGAAAATCATCCTAGCAAATGGAATCACATATTGTAAAAATGTTTATCATTTTCATAACTATTATTACCATTGCTGTCTGTTATAATTGCTGTTATTACCCTCAGTATGCCTCCTCCTGTCATTATTATTATTATCATCATTAGTAATAAACCAAAACCCCTTTCCCATGTTACCCCCCCCCCCCCTCCCCTTGCTCATGGCTTGATGCTGCCTTTGCTGATACCCACACCGGTTTGGTTCAAATATTTATCCTGCCTTTACCATCATTGCCCAGAGAGGGGGGTAATGGCATTGGAGGAGTGAAACCAAATTGGTGAGAGGGTGGCAAGGGAAACAAAAATGTAAAGATTGTAAAAATTTGTGCTAATACTGATGCTTGTTTACTTTTTACAATAAGTAATTAAAAAAAAACAAAAAAAAAAACACACACACAAGAGGAAGGGAAAAAATGAATGAACCCTTACAAATAAGACCAAAAAATAAGCAAGGAGGAAAAGAAAACCAACTCCTTTTACTTCTACTATGTTGCAATTTATATGTACCTACTATGCTATGCTAACACCATTCCTAGGAAAATCATTCTAGCAAATGGAATCACAGTTTTGGAAAGTGGGATCATTATCATAACTATTATCATCATTGCTGTTACTATCAGTACTGTTATCACCCTTAGTAGGTAAATGTTAGTCATCATTATTATTGATGTATTTGGTTTTAGTTGCATTATTAATATAGTAACCTTTATTAATATATAACCTCATCTCCCATGAGACGCCCCCCCCCCCCCCCCCCCCCCCCCTTCCCTCACTCATGGTTTGTTTGTTGCCTTTGCTGACACCCTCACCCTTTGGTTCCAAAATTTATCCTGCCTTTACCATCATTACCCATTAGTGTGGTGGGTCAAATGGGTGAGAGTGGGACTATCACTATTTTCATTGAGTACTTATCATTGCATTTATTAGCATTGCTGTTATCACCTTTAGTAGTTTTATTCCTTGTCATTATTATTTTAGATGCATTTCATGTAAACACCATTCCTAGGATAAGCATTTTAGCAAATGGAATCACATGATTAACTATTATTATCTTTGCTGTCTATTATCTTCGCTGTTATTGTTATCACCCTTAGCAGTTTTACTCTTTGTCATTATTATTATAGACGTATCTCATGTAAACACCATACCTAGGGAAATCATTTTAGCAAATGGAACCACAAGTTTAACTATTTATTATCATTGCTGAAAATATTATCATTGCTGTTACTGTTAACACCCTTAGCAGTTTTCATTCTTGTCATTATTATAGATGTATTTCATGTAAACACCATTCCTAAGATAATCATTTTAGCAAATGGAATCACAGGTTTAACTATTAATATTATTATCATCGCTGTTTATTATCATTGCTGTTTAACAAAAACAGTGTTATTGTTATCACCCTTAGCATTTTAAAATTATTCCTTGTCACTATCAATATTATTATTTATGTATGTGGTTGTTTATTTGCATTAGTAGTATTGTAATCATTATAAATATATATGGCTTTGTAAACCCGTAAACTGCACATCCCCCTTTCCCACCTTTTTGATACTGTGATTGTTGTCTTTGCTGCCACCCTCGCCGGCTGGTTCTAAACAGTTTGTGCACCGCCATATTGATCATCACCGAAGAGGATGGTACTTGGTAGGAGCTTTTAGAGCTGGCAGGAGAGCGGGGCGGCAAGGGAAATAATAGCAGCCCACTACCATCACGCTGTTGATATAAAATATTTCCTTACAACAATGTCAATGGAGAAATGTTTAAATGTATAAAATATTTGTAATTTTTGCGCATATGTCACCTACACTTCCACATGCAACGCTCTGTAAAAACACGAACAATACAAGTGCAAATGTTTCTTAACACTCAATAAACGTTTAAAAAAAAAAAAAAAATATAGTTCTTGGGTTTATGTAGCTACGTCCAAGACATCCCCCATTACATAAATCTAAACATAACAAAAACCTCACAAAATTCTGATAACATTGCCCAGCAGGACAACTGCTTGTCATGTGTGTGGTATGGACGACCACTGGTCCAACAAATGTCCAGCCAAACATACAAACAAGGCTGTTGTGGCACAAGAAGATGTAATAAATTTTCCACCTCTGAGAAGGCAAGGACCAGCACAACATCAACAAAACGAACAACGCGGAAAACAATTTGAACAACATCCCACACAACAAGAACATCAACAAACGGATACGCCAACAGACAATCAAGAAAACTACATTCTGGAAACGCAAACAGAAGAACCCTTTACAACTGTTTACCACTCCAAAACCAGAAAAAGACAACTACGAGGATTAAGTCCAAACTCAACAAGCAGTACAAAGGAAGAAGAAGAAGAAAACTCACCAACCAAATCAACGCCAAAAAAGAAGGAAAGACAACCGAAAATACTGACGAAACCATCAGCAACGACACCTTTGATGATATAACTAAATCAGAATTGACATCTAAGAACACTACTGACACTGACACTGACACTGAAACCGAAGAAGATGGCCTACTGTTTCAACATCTACAATCAGATCACGTCTGCACCAAGACAACAAGAAGAAATAACGATCTCAACTAGACAACCTCGTTCGTATCTGATTTCTTATTACTGTTAGTCAACAATATAATTTGCTTGTTTTGATTAATTTATGATGACTAATGATATTGTTATTATTAGTCTGAACATTTCAGGTTTACGCACAAAACAAAAACACATCGTCACACTCATACAAGAAACAAACATATGCGAATATACACACGCAAAGCAAATCACTACACAATTAGGGCTCAGACACTCATGCTTCAGTTTGTCGACACATCGTACGGGTTCTTGAACCCCTATACTGCAGACTTCAGATAAATGGGAAATTACTGGCACACAGAAGGACGACCAAAGAGACAATCATACACGTTAGAAACAAAACACACACATACGCTTTAGTCAACATACATGCCCCAGCAAATTACAGATACCAACCACAATTCTTCGAACACTTAGAAAACCTATTAGCACAGACATACAGAGAGAGGAATGTTGTTTTAGCAGGTGATTTTAATTGTTGTTTAGCTTCGGCTGACATAATAGGCAGTGAAGTGAAAACGCAGTTAAGAAGAGCCGGCCGAGACGACATGAATCAACTTGATACATTGCAATACATAATTGACACACATAACCTAGTAGACGCATTCAGGCACAAGCACCCCACCAGTCACGATACAACGCACAGAAACCATGCACATAACGAACGAACGAACAGACTTTATTTTCAAAGGGTAACAAATTGGGCACGCAGGCCCGTCTTACATACGGCCCTTCCAATCACTCATCTTTCTTTCATCAACAGTGCATAGTGAAAAAAACATTGTGACATGAATTTTGTAAACATAAACAATGCATATTACTATGTTATGAGACACATCAGCCACCCACCCACACATCTCCCATTCACTCCAACTCCACCACCCAACCACACACATACCCACACACACATACATGCCCCTACCCATCCACCACATCCCTACACCTACACATCTCCCCACCCACACACACCTCTCACCCACCACACACCCCATCCACCCACACCCCAAGCACACATACATTCCCCAACCCACACATCCCCCACCCACACACATCCACCCACCTACACACATATCCTCTACCCGTCCCATTACCCACCAACAATCACTCACTCACATATCCTCCTCCACCCACACACCTCCAATCACCCAGCCAAACACACATTCCTCAGCCACACATTCCCCACACACACACACACATCTCCCCGTCAACTCACATATTCCGCACCTACCCACACACAAATTCCGCACCCAGCCACATAATCTCCCATCTCCCCCAGCCCACTCACAGATCCCGAGCCCACCCCTACAAACATCCCCCACCATCTCCTAACCTACACACACTCACCCACCCACATATCCTCTACCCACCCACACATCCTCTACCCACCCATCCCCCAACCAAACATCCCTTAACCACACACCCTTACTCATATACAATCACCCACCCACACATCCTCTACCCAACCACACATCCTCCACCCACCCATCCCCCAGCCACACATCCCTTAACCACACACCCCTACCCATATACACAAACATCCCAACCCACGCACAATCTCCCCGCCCATACACACATCCCTCACACACATCCCCACCCACCAACACATCCCCCATTCACAAACACACACCTCCCATCCACGCACACACAACCCACACATACATCCCCAACCCATACACTCATCCCCTCACACATCCCTAGACACACGTACTTATCCCTCAACCACTAACACCCACACATCCCTCACTCACTCATCAAAACATACATCTCCTATCTACCCACCCACACTCACACACCCCAACCACCCATCTAAACACACATCCCCCACCGTCACACACATCCTTCACCCACCCGCACACCCAATCACACCCCACCCACCCACACATACATCCTTTATCCACACCCAGCTCCCCTCCCACGCAACACCACACCCACACACATCCCAAAGACACATCCCTCACCCACACACACATCTCCCCACACATCTCCTACCCATCCACACATCCCCCAACTACAATCACCCTCACTACCCACACATACATCCTCCATCCAGCCACACACACCCCCACCCAGCCAGACATATCCCCTACCCACACACACATCCCCAAATCCATCACCCACACCTATCACGCACCCCTCCCCCAACCCACACACATCCCCACACATTCACCCACACATCTCTCACCCACACACACACTCCCCACCCATCCACCCAAACATCCCACACCCATACACATCCCTCACCCACACACACATCCCCAAACTCACACATACCCCCAACTACAATCATCCTCACTACCCACACATACATCCTCCATCCAGCCACACACACCCCCACCCAGCCAGACATATCCCCTACCCACACACACACATCCCCAAATCCATCACCCACACCTATCACGCACCCCTCCCCCAACCCCACACACATTCACCCACACATCTCTCACCCACACACACAATCCCCACCCATCCACCCAAGCATCCCACACCCATACACATCCCTCACCAACACACACATCCCCAAACCCACAACCACCCCACCTGCACACATCTCCCACCCACCACATATCCCCACACCCACATATATCCCCCACCCATCCCATAACCCACTATCAATCATCCATCAACATATCCTCCTCCACCCACTCACCCACAACCACCTAGCCAAACACGCATCCCTACCCACACACACATCTCCCCGCCAACCCATACATCCCGCACGTACCCACACACAAATCCCCCACCCACCCACACAATCCCACCCCGCCAACCCACACATCCTGAGCCCACTCACACACACATCCCCCCATCCCCCAATCTACTATTATGATCAAACTCCCACACTTTACACACACATACAGTGACGATTGTCGTGAGCATTGTCGCAAAATTGTAAAGAAAATGGAGAAAAATTGTACATATACATTTTGTAACTTCAAAAATAGTGATGCAATTCAACTCTCTCTCTCTCTCTCTCTCTCTCTCTCTCTCTCTCTCTATATATATATATATATATATATATATATATATATATATATATATATATATATATATATATATATATATATATATATATATATATATATATATATACACACAGGCACACACACTCACACTCCCTTACTCACTCACACTCACTAACTCTCTCACTCACTCTACAGTAGTGTGTATGCGATTATATTATACATGATAAAATCAAGTGGCATACATATGATACCTCGTAATATGAAAGATGAGAATACATAGAAAACATGATAAAATCAAGTGTCATACATACAACATGATAATGTGAAAGATGAAAATACAAAATATGGAATGGAATGTTACAGGACATGCGTGCACTCAACTCTCTCTCTCTCTCTCTCTCTCTCTCTCTCTCTCTCTCTCTCTCTCTCTCTCTCTCTCTCTCTATCTATCTCTCACTCATACTCCCTAATTATCTCACCCACTCTACAGTGATGTACATGTGTTCATGTTATAAATTATAACATCAATTGGCATTCAAAATGATAATATGAACATGAGAATACACAACATATATGGAATAGCATGTTACATGATATTCGTGCGCTTAAATCTCTCTCTCTCTCTCTCTCTCTCTCTCTCTCTCTCTCTCTCTCTCTCTCTCTCTCTCTCTCTCTCTCTCTCTCTCTCTTCTCACCAACACACACTCATAGACACTCACAAACAATGTGCGTACACATACACACATTAACAAGTCCATTCTTCCACTGTCTCTCTCTCGTTCGCTCACTCCCCTCTCTCTCACTCTCTCTCTCTCTCTCTCTCTCTCTCTCTCTCTCTCTCTCTCTCTCACTCGCAATCACTATTTCACCCATTAAGTCACTCTCTCCATCTTTCATTTACTCAATATCACACTCTCTTTCACTCTCACTCACACACAGACAGACACACACCCTCTCGCTATCAAATACACATTCCCTCGCATACACACGAAAACATATACACACAGACAAGTACACAGACACACACACACTCTCTCTCTCTATTTCACACTCATTAACTTCTCATGCACTCTCTCACTCACCCACTGTCTCTCTCTTGCACACTCACTCGCTCTCACACTCACTCACACACGCACATACACACAAATTCTCCCCCTCACTCACTAACTCACTCTCCCTTACTCACTCACTCACCCGGCGGCTCTCTAACTCACACTCACTCACTCACTCTCTCACACAGACAGGTATACACACAACACAATCTCTCTCTCACACTAACTAATTATCTCACTCAATCTCTCACACATACGTGTACACAGACATTCACTTACTCTTTCACCCTCGCAGGCACACGCGCACACACACTCTCTCACTTATTCTGTCTCATACTTACTCTCTCACTCACATTCTTTCTCATTCACTCTCTCACCCACTCTCTCACTCACACAGTGTAAAATAATAGTGAAAAAATGATACCAGTAGGTGACTTATGGAGGCATATAGTCGGTATGAAGTAAGTATTGAAAGAGTTTTCGGTTGAATGTGTAGGGACTCATTGGCGTTTTCAGATCTGGTGGAAGGCTATTCCACAAGTGAGCACCAGAATACGCGAGACATGTTTTGTATAAGTCCAATCTAGGCATAGGAACCTGTAATAAATTTAAGCGCTTGCTGTTCATTGCATTAGATTGAAGTAACGGTAGAAGATACTCTGGGGTATTTTCAGATATAATTTTATTCACTAATTTGGCTTTGTTAAAAAGGAATCGCTTTCGAAGTGGTAGAAGTCTTAGATGACTATATAAGTTATTACTTTCAACGTGCTTTATGCCAGAAACTAGACGTATAGCGCGGTTTTGAAGCGAACACAGTCGTTTCATATTAGATTTAGGGCACCCATCCCAGACTGTGGAACAATAGTCGAGAGGTGATTGGATATAGCATGCATAGAATATTTTTCGTGTGCTTTCATCCAAGAAGTGCTGAATTTTAGTAAGTTGGTAAACTTTTTGTGCTATTCTCTTTGTGAGGACGTGAACATGAGAGCTCCAGTTTAGATGTCTGTCAATTAAAAGACCTAATGTTTTGTGTTCATTTACATTAACTATAGGTAACGTGTCCACGTGGAGATCGAGCGGTGCCCCAGTTATGGCTAGGGTCTGTAGTTTTTGTCTGGTCGTTATTAGCATGGATTTGGTTTTGTCGATGTTAATAATCATGCGGTTTTCATTGCTCCATCTACTAAGGTTATCAAGTTCGTTTTGCAAAGAGCTCTCCAAGTCACTAAGGTTCTCTTGACTAGTGTATATAGTGCAGTCGTCCGCAAATAGGTCACACGAAGTATTGAGGTATAAAGGAAGATCGTTAATATACACTGCAAAAAGCAGCGGACCTAGTATTGAGCCCTGAGGCACACCAATAGTAAGCTGTGTGGGTTTTGATAGACAGTTATTGAAGGACACTACTTGTTGTCTGTCGGATAAAAATGACGTAATTAGGTTCACCATACCTGTGCTAGTTTTCATTTGTTTGAATTTTCTAATTAAAATATCATGATCTACCATATCAAAGGCCTTTTTAAAGTCTACAAATACTGCTCCACAAATGTTGCCATTGTTGATACAAAGATGCCAGTTATCGATCATTTTTGTTGGAGCACTATGGCAAGAATATTTAGGTCGAAACCCAGATTGACTGTCAATTATTAGATCGTTGTTAATTAAATGGTGTAATGTTATTTTATGTATGTGTTTTTCTAATGGCTTTGATAGCGACGATAGTAAGGAAATAGGTCTATAATTACCCAAGACGCTATTATCAGTTGAGCCATTTTTAAGTAGAGGATAAACTTTAGCAATTTTAAAGGCAGATGGAAAGTAGTTTTTGGACAGGCACTGATTATATATGAACGTCAAGGACTCACTAATAATTGGTGCAGCACAGCGAAGAATTTTATTACTGATACCATCTAGGCTTCTGAATTTGTTGCTTTGAGATTCGAGAGATATTTATACACTTCTGCAACAGACATCAAGGGAATTTAAGGGGGAATATTTCTAGAGCATTTCTCTTCACAGAATGATGACAGTGAGCTTAAATTACAAGCTGAGTCTGGTATTGAGGACTTTAGATTCTCTATTTCTGATTGAAAGAAGCAACTGAAATCCTCGCATGTTATAGTGCTCGGTATTGCTGACTCTGAAGAGTGTTTTTTGTTGGTTAGCGAGTTAATAGCCTTCCATATATTTGTGTTATTTGATTTATCTACAATCAAATTTTTGAAATGTCATCTAGGTTAGATAGAATATATGTACCATCAACACACCACATAAAACAAACTAAACACCTACAAGAAACTCTTCAGTATACAGACCACAAAGCAATACTAGCACACATCACTATAAATAACACACCCACACAGCCTTTCAAACGATCACCACACTGGAAATTTAACAACACATTACTCCAAAACGCAGAATATATACAATATATGACAGACCTCATACATACATACACTGATAGTATACCAACTGACAACATTAGACAATATTGGGACTTACTGAAAAACACAAGATGGAGCAGGACACAACAACTAGCATCCGTCATACACAAGCGTAGACTACAACAAGACCAGATCATACAAACAGCAATACATTTAACAAAACAAACCGACAGAAACTCACCATACTTGCATGCATTAGAAATGCAACTGGAACCACACCAACAGCACAGATACCTGGGTGCACTAATTAGAACAAAACTCAACACCATCACACAAGAGACACACAGCAAACAATACATGGCAACAGAACAAAACATACAGCGTAGCAAACAGATAAACACAATAATAGACATGCAAGGAATCACACAAACAGAAACATCACGCATAACAGAAGCATTCCAGCAATACTATAGACACTTATTTACTGCAGAGACAGTAAACACACAAATACAAGTTAGTTTCTTACCATATACAAATAAGATATCATACAAACTCAGAAAAAGAGATATTGGACACACAATTGACATAGAAAACATAACACATGCACTTAATAAAATGAACAAAGACAAGACACCAGGAGCAGACGGATTAACAGTAGAATTCTATCAACAATTCTTTCCTGTCATAGGTAACTCCCTTCTAAAAGTCTATCAAGAAGCCTGTGACAAACAATAACTCCCTGATAGTTGCAACATGTCTTATATAACACGTATACACAAAGCAAAGACAGACAAGTCACAACTGAAAAATTATAGACCAATTTCACTTCTTAACACAGATTACAACATTCGAGCCAAATCAGAAGCACACAAAATCACACAATTCCTACCAAAGCTAGTCCTCCCAAACCAGCAATGTAGTGTACCGCACAGGAATATACAAAATCACACACACCCTTATTAGAGACATTATAACATACACACACCAGAAAGACTGTCAATCCTCCCTCTTGTCTTTGGACCAAGAGAAGAACTTTGACAGAATCGCACACTCCTATTTGCACAAAACTCTAGAACACTGCAATATAGGACGGTACTACAGAAAGTGGATACAGATTTTGTAAAAAACCTGAAAGCAAAGTCTCAGTGAACCATTCACTGACAGCTAGCTTTAGGCTAAAAGATCGTAAGGCAAGGGTGCCCGCTAACACTATGGCCCTTATTAGAAAAGATCAAAAAAATACCAGCATTAAAGGCACTTTCATACAGGGAATAGAGAGCAAAATGTCATTTTATGCAGACGATACTGCATTCTTCCCTACAAGCAACACGTCCATCAGAAACATACTGCACCACTTTCTCTCACTTTGGAAGGCAGTGGAGCCAAAAAATATACAAAAAAACCAAAATTTTGGGCTGGGAAAGTGGAAACAAAAGTTTGTTTTTCCCCAGACCAACTTCTTTTTCTTCTTCTTCTTCTTCTTCTCTTTTTCTTTTCTTTCTTCTTCTTCTCTTCTTCTTCTTCTTCTTCTTCTTCTTCTTCTTCTTCTTCTCTTCAGCGTTCTGAGCCATTGGGTTCTTTGCTGGCAGATACATCCGTCTCCATTTGTCTCTCTGGTGAACCCTTTCCCTTTTGTCAGTCGTTGATCCCAAGTGCTGTAGGTCTGTGTGTGTGCGTGTAATATAATTTTAATATATATATATATTTTATATATATAATTATATATATATATATATATAATATATATATATATATATATATATTATATATATATAATATATATATATTTTATTTTAATATATAAAATATTATATATATATAATATAGATATATTATATATTTTATATATATATAATATATATATAAATAATATATATATATATATTACACGCACAACACGACCTACAAGCACTTGGGATCAACGACTGGACAAGAGAAGGTAACCAGAGAGACGAATGGAGACGGATTGTATCTGCAGCAAAGAACCTCAATGGCTCAGAACGCTGAAGAAGAAGAAGAAGAAGAAGAAGAAGAAGAAGAAGAAGAAGAAGAAGAAGAAGAAGAAGAAGAATAAGAAGAAGAAGAAGAAGAAGAAGAAGAAGAAGAAGAAGAAGAATTTAGGTCTGGAGGGAAATCAAATTTTTGGTTTCCACTTTCCCGGGCCCCAAAAATTTTGTGATTTTTGTATATTAATTTGGCTCCACTGCCTTTCCCAAAGGTGAGAGAAAGTGTGCGGGTATGTTTATGATGGACGGGTTGCTTGTAGGGAAGAATGCAGTATCGTCTGCATAAGCAATGACATTTTGCTCTCCTATTCCCTGTATGAAAGTGCCTTTAAAGCTGGTATTTGTCTGATCTTTTCTAATAAGGCCATAGTGTTAGCGGGCACCCTTGCCTTACAGATCTTGTTAGCCTAAAGCTAGCTGTCAGTGAATGGTCACTGAGACTTTGCTTTCAGGTTGTTTAAAAAAATCTGTATCCACTTTCTGTAGTACCGTCCTATATTGCAGTGTTCTAGAGTTTTGTGCAAATAGGAGTGTGCGATTCTGTCAAAGTTCTTCTCTTGGTCCAAGACAAGAGGGAGGATTGACAGTCTTTCTGGTGTGTGTAATGTTATAATGTCTCTAATAAGGTGTCGTGTGATTTTGTATATTCCCTGTGGCCGGTACACTACATTGCTGGTTTGGGAGGACTAGCTTTGGTAGGAATTGTGTGATTTTGTGTGCTTCTGATTGGCTCGAATGTTGTAATCTGTGTTAAGAAGTGGAAATTGGTCTATAATTTTTTCAGTTGTGACTTGTCTGTCTTTGCTTGTGTATACGTGTTATATAAGACATGTTGCAACTATCAGGGAGTTATTGTTTGTCACAGGCTTCTGATAGACTTTTAGAAGGGAGTTACCTATGACAGGAAAGAATTGTTGATAGAATTCTACTGTTAATCCGTCTGCTCCGGGTGTCTTGTCTTTGTTCATTTTATTAAGTGCATGTGTTATGTTTTCTATGTCAATTGTGTGTCCAATATCTCTTTTCTGAGTTTGTATGATATCTTATTTGTATATGGTAAGAAACTAACTTGTATTTGTGTGTTTACTGTCTCTGCAGTAAATAAGTGTCTATAGTATTGCTGGAATGCTTCTGTTTATGCGTGATGTTTCTGTTTGTGTGATTCCTTCATGTCTATTATTGTGTTTATCTGTTTGCTACGCTGTATGTTTGTTCTGTTGCCATGTAATTGTTTGCTGTGTGGTCTCTTGTGTCGATGGTGTTGTGAGTTTTGTTCTAATTAGTGCACCCAGGTATCTGTGCTGTTGGTGTGGTTCAGTTGCATTTCTAATGCATGCAAGTATGGTGATTTCTGTCGGTTTGTTTTGTTAAATGTATTGCTGTTGTATGATCTGGTCTTGTTGTAGTCTACGCTTGTGTATGACGGTGCTAGTTGTTGTGTCCTCGCTCCATTCTGTGTTTTTCAGTAAGTCCACATATTGTCTAATGTTGTCAGTTGGTATACTATCAGTGTATGTATGTATGAGGTCTGTCATATATTGTATATATTCTGCGTTTGGAAGTAATGTGTTGTGTAAATTTCCAGTGTGGTGATCGTTTGAAAGGCTGTAGTGGGTGTGTTTATTTATAGTCGATGTGTGCTAGTATTGCTTTGTGGTCTGTATACTGAAGAGTTTCTTGTGGGGTTTTTAGTTTGTTTATGTGGTGTGTGATGTACATATATTCTATCAAACCTAGATGACATTCAAAAATTTGATTGTAGATAAATCAAATACACAAATATATGGAAGGCTATTAACTCGCTAACCAACAAAAAACACTCTTCAGAGTCAGCAATACCGAGCACTATAACATGCGAGGATTTCAGTTGGCTTCTTTCAATCAGAAATAGAGAATCTAAAGTCCTCAATACCAGACTCAGCTTGTAATTTAAGCTCACTGTCATCATTCTGTGAAGAGAAATGCTCTAGAAATATTCCCCTTAAATTCCCTTGATGTCTGTTGCAGAAGTGTATAAATATCTCTCGAATCTCAAAGCAACAAATTCAGAAGCCTAGATGGTATCAGTAATAAAATTCTTCGCTGTGCTGCACCAATTATTAGTGATCCTTGACGTTCATATATAATCAGTGCCGCCCAAAAAACTATTTTCCATTGCCTTTAAAATTGCTAAAGTTTATCCTCTATTTAAAAAATGGCTCAACTGATAATAGCGTCTGGGAAATTTATAGACCTTTTTCCTTTACTATCGTCGCTATCAAAGCCTTTAGAAAAACAATACATAAAATAACATTACACATTTAATTAACAACGATCAATAATTGACAGTCAATCTGGGTTTCGACCTAAATATTCTTGCCATAGTGCTCAAAAAAAAATGATCGATAACTGGCATCTTGTATCAACAATGGCAACATTTGTGGAGCAGTATTTGTAGACTTTAAAAAGGCCTTTGATATGGTAGATATGATATTTTAATTAGAAAATTCAAACAAATGAAACTAGCACAGGTATGGTAAAACCAAATTACGTCATTTTTATCCAACAGACAACAAGTAGTGTCCTTCAATAACTGTCTATCAAAACCACACAGCTTACTATTGGTGTGCCTCAGGGCTCAATACTAGGTCCGCTGCTTTTTGCAGTGTATTTTAACGATTTCCTTTATACCTCAATACTTCGTGTGACCTTTGCGGACGACTGCACTATAAACTAGTCACGAGAACTTTAGTGACTGGAGAGCTCTTGCAAACGAACTTGATAACCTTAGTAGATGGAGCAATGAAAACCGCATGATTATTAACATCGAAAAAACCAAACCATGCTAATAACGACCAGACAAAAACTAAGACCCAGCCATAACGGGGGCCACCGCTCGATCTCCACGTGGACACGTTACTATAGTTAATGTAAATGAACACAAAAAATAGGTATTTTAATTGACAGACATCTAAACTGGAGCTCTCATGTTACGTCCTCACAAAGAGAATAGCACAAAAAGTTTTCCAACTTTCTAAAGTTCAGCACTTCTTGGATGAAAGCACACAAAAATATTCTATGCATGCTATATCCAATCACCTCTCGACTATTGTTCCACAGTCGGGATGGTGCCCCAAATCCAAAATGAAACGACTGTGTTCGCTCAAAAACGCGCTATACGTCTAGTTTTGGCATAAAGCACGTTAAAGTTTAAAAATCATATAGTCATCTAAGATTCTACCCCTTCGAAAGCGATTCCTTTTTTAAAAAAGCCAAATTAGTGAATAAAATTATATCTGAAAATACCCCAGAGTATCTTTTACCGTTACTTCAATCTAATGCATTGAACAGCAAGCGCTTAAATTTATTACAGGTTCCTATGCCTAGATTGGACTTATACAAAACATGTCTCGCGTATTCTGGTGCTCACTTGTGGGAAAAGCCTTCCACCAGATCTGAAAACGCCAATGAGACCCTACACATTTACCGAAAACTCTTTCAATACTTACTTCATACGACTATATGCTCCATAAGTCACCTATGGTATCATTTTTTTACTATCATTTTACACTGTGTGAGTGGAAAAGGGGGGGGAGAGAGGGAATGAGAAAGAATGTGAGTGAGAGAGTAAGTATGAGACAGAATAAGTGAGAGAGTGTGTGTGCGCGTGTGCCTGCGAGGGTGTGAAAGACGTAATGTGAATGTCTGTGTACACGTATGTGTGAGAGATGAGTGAGAGAATTAGTTAGTGTGAGAGGAGAGATTGTGTTGTGTGTATACCTGTCTGTGTGAGAGAGTGAGTGAGTGATGTGAGTGTGAGTTAGAGAGCCGCCGGGTGAGTGAGTGAGTAAGGGAGATGAGTTAGTGAGTGAGGGGGAGAATTTGTGTGTATGTGCGTGTGTGAGTGAGTGTGAGAGCGACGTGACGTGTGCAAGAGAGAGACAGTGGGGAGTGAGAGTAGTGCATGAGAGTGTAATGAGTGTGAAAGATGAGAGAGACGAGAGAGAGAGAGAGAAGAGTGTGTGTGTTGTGTGTGTGTGTTACTTGTCTGTGTGTATATGTTTTCGTGTGTATGCGAGGGAATGTGTAATTGATAGCGAGAGGGTGTGTCTGTCTGTGTGTGAGTGAGAGTGAAAGAGAGTGTGATATTGAGTAAATGAAAGATGGAGAGAGTGACTAATGGGTGAAATAGTGATTGCGATTGAGAGAGAGAGAGAGAGAGAGAGAGAGATGAGAGAGAGAGAGAGAGAGAGAGGAGAGAGCGAACGAGAGAGAGACAGTGGAAGAGTGGACTTGTTAAGTGTATGTGTACGCACATTGTTTGTGAGTGTTATGAGTGTGTGTTGGTGAGAAGAGAGAGAGAGAGAGAGAGAGAGAGAGAGAGAGAGAGAGAGAGAGACGAAGAGAGAGAGAGAGAGAGGAGTTGAGTGCACGTATGTCTGTAACATTCCATTCCATATTTTGTATTTTCATCTTTCACATATCATGTGTTGAGTATGACACTTGATTTTATCATGTTTCTATGTATTCTCATCTTTCATATTAAGGTATCATATGTATGCCACTGATTTTATCATGTATAATATAATCGCTACACACTACTGTAGAGGAGTGAGAGAGTTAGTGAGTGTGAGTGAGTAAGGAGTGTGAGTGTGTGGCCGTGTGTAATATATATAATATAATATATATATATATATATATATTTTATATATATATATATAATATATATATTATAATATATATATATATATATATAAGAGAGAGAGAGAGAGGGGAGAGAGAGAGAGAGAGAGAGAGAGAGTTGAATTGCATCACTATTTTTTAAGTTACAAAAAAGTATATGTACAATTTTTCTCCATTTTCTTTACAATTTGCGACAATGCTCACGAAATCGTCATGTATGTGTGTGTAAAGTGGGGAGTTGATCATAATAGTAGATTGGGGGATGGGGGGGTGTATGTGTGAGTGGGTCAGGATGTGTGGGTTGGCAGGGTGGGATTGTGTGGGTGGGTGGGGGATTTGTGTGTGGGTACGTGCGGGATGTATGGGTTGGGGGGGAGATGTTGTGTGGGGAGGGATGCGTGTTTGGCTAGGTGGTTGTGGGGGAGTGGGGGAGGAGGTATGTTGATGGATGATTGATAGTGGTTATGGATGGGTGGGGGATATATGTGGGTGGGGATATGTGGTGGGTGGGGAGATGTGTGCAGGGTGGGGGGTTGTGGGTTTGGGGATGTGTGTGTTGGTGAGGATGTGTATGGGTGTGGGATGCTTGGGTGGATGGGTGGGGATGTGTGTGGGGTGAGAGATGTGTGGGTGAATGTGTGGGGTTGGGGGAGGGGTGCGTGATAGGGTGGGTGATGTATTTGGGGAGTGTATGTGTGGGTAGGGGATATGTCTGGCTGGGTGGGGGTGTGTGTGGCTGGATGGAGCATGTATGTGGGGTAGTGAGGATGATTGTAGTTGGGGGTATGTGTGAGTTTGGGGATGTGTGTGTGGGGAGGGATGTGTATGAGTGTGGGATGTTTGGGGGTGGGTGGGGAGGGGTGTGTGGGTGAGAGATGTGTGGGTGAATGTGTGTGGGGGATGTGTGTGGGTTGGGGGAGGGGTGCGTGATAGGTATGGTGAAGGATATGGGGATGTGTGTGTGGGTAGGGGATATGTCGGGTGGGTAGGGGTGTGTTGGCTGGATGGAGGATGTATGTGTGGGGAGTGAGGGTGATTGTAGTTGGGGGAGGGGGATGGGGAGGAGATGTGGGGGAGATGTGTGTGTGGGTGAGGGATGGTCTTGGGATGTGTGTGGGTGTGTGGGGTGGGGGGGAGGGGAGCTGGGTGTGGATAAAGATTGTATGTGTGGGTGGGTGGGGGTGATGGGTGTGCGGCTGGTGAAGGATGTGGGTGAGGGTGGGGATGTGTGTTAGATGGGTGGTTGGGGTGTGTGAGTGTGGGTGGGTAGATAGGAGATGTATTGTTTTGATGAGTGAGTGAGGGATGTGTGGGTGTAGTGGTTGAGGGATAAGTACGTGTGTCTAGGGATGTGTGAGGGATGCGTGTATTGGGTTGGGAGTATGTGTGGGTTGTGTGTGCTGGATGGGAGGTGCGTGTTTGTGAATGGGGGACTGTGTTGGTGGTGGTGATGTGTGTGAGGGATGTGTGTATGGGGGGGAGATTGTGCGTGGTTGGATGTTTTTGTATATGGGTAGGGGTGTGTGGTTAAGGGGTGTGGGCTGGGGGGTGGGTGGGTGGAGGATGTGTGGGGGGTAGAGGATGTGTGGGTGGGTGATTGTATATGAGTAAGGGTGTGTGTTTGGTTTGGGGGGTGGGTGGGTAGAGGATGTGTGGGTGGGTAGAGGATAGTGGGGGGGTGAGTGTGTGTAGGTTAGGAGATGGTGGGGGATGTTTGTAGGGGTGGGCTCGGGATCTGGAGTGGGCTGGGGGGGATGGGAGATTTTGTGGCTGGGTGCGGAATTTGTGGTGGGTAGGTGGGGAATATTTAGTTGACGGGGGATGGGGTTGTGTGTGTGTGGGGGAATGTGTGGCTGAGGAATGTGTGTTTGTCTGGGTGATTTGGGGGTGTGTGGGGGAGGAGGATGTGAGTGAGTGATTGTTGGTGGGTAATGGGGCGGGTAGAGGAATGTGTGTAGGTGGGTGGATGGTTTTGGGGGGGGGGATGTGTGGGTGGGGAATGTATGTGTGCTTGTGGTGTGGGGGGATGGGGTGTGTGGTGGGTGAGAGGTGTGTGTGGGTGGGGAGATGTGTAGGTGTAGGATGTGGTGGATGGGTAAGGTCATGTATGTGTGTGTGGGTATGTGTGTGTTTGGGTGGGGGAGTTGGAGTGAATGGGAGATGTGTTGTGGGTGGCTGATGTGTCTCATAACATAGTAATATGCATTGTTATGTTTACAAAAATTTATGTCCCAATGTTTTTTTACTATCACTGTTGATGAAAAAAAGATGAGTGATTTGGGAAAGGGGCCGTATGTAAGACGGCCTGCGTGCCCAATTTGTTTCCCTTTGAAAATAAAGTCTGTTCGTTCGTTCGTTATGTGCATGGTTTCTGTGCGTTGTATCGTGACTGGTGGGTGCTTGTGCCTGAATGCGTTTTACTAGGTTATGTGTGTCAATTAGTATTGCAATGTATCAAGTTGATTCATGTCGTCTCGGCCGGCCTTTTTTAACTGCGTTTTCACTTTACTGCCTATTATGTCAGCCGAAGCTAAACAACAATTAAAATCACCTGCTAAAACAAATTCTCTCTCTGTATGTCTGTGCTAATAGGTTTTCTAAGTGTTCGAAGAATTGTGGTTTGGGATCTGTAATTTTGCTGGGGCATGTATGTTGACTAAAGCGTATGTGTGTGTTTTGTTTCTAACGTGTATGTTTGTCTCTTTGGTCGTCCTTCTGTGTGCCAGTAATTTCCCATTTATCTGAAGTCTGCAGTATAGGGGTTCAAGAACCCGTACGATGTGTCGAAAAAACTGAAGCATGAGTGTCTGAGCCCAAATTTGGTAGTGATTTGCTTTGCGTGTGTATTTCGCATATGTTTGTTTCTTGTATGATGTGACGATGTGTTTTTGTTTTGTGCGTAAACCTGAAATGTTCAGACTAATAATAACAATATCATTAGTCATCATAAAAATCAAAACAAGCAAATTATATTGTTGACTAACAGTAATAAGAAATCAGATACGAACGAGGTTGTCTAGTTGAGATCGTTATTTCTTCTTTTTGTCTGGTGCAGACGTGATCTGATTGTAGATGTTGAAACAGTAGGCC
Organism: Cepaea nemoralis; assembly: GCA_014155875.1. NCBI lineage: Eukaryota > Metazoa > Mollusca > Gastropoda > Stylommatophora > Helicidae > Cepaea > Cepaea nemoralis. Next base: position 91,299 of record JACEFZ010003561.1, read on the forward strand.
ATCTTCTTGGGTTTTCAGTGTCAGTGTCAGTGTCAGTAGTGTTCTTAGATGTAAATTTCTGATTTAGTTATATCATCAAAGGTGTCTTTGCTGATGGTTTCGTCAGTATTTCGGTTTGTCTTTCCTCTTTTTTGGCGTGATTGGGGGTGAGTTTTCTTCTTCTTTTTCCCTTTGTACTGCTTGTGAGTTTGGATTTAATCCTCGTAGTTGTTTTTTTGGTTTTGGAGTGGTAAACAGTTGTAAAGGGTTCTTCTTTTTGCGTTTCCAGAATGTAGTTTTCTTGATTGTCTGTTGGCGTATCCGTTTTTGATTTTTTTGTTGTGTGGGCTGTTGTTCAAATTGTTTTCCGCGTTGTTCGTTTTGTTGATGTTGTGCTGGTCCTTGCCTTCTCAGAGGTGGAAAATTTATTACATTCTTTGTGCCACAACAGCCTTGTTGTATGTTTGGCTGGACATTTGTGGCCCAGTGGTCGTCCATACCACACACATGACAAGCAGTTGTCCTGCTGGGCAATGTTATCAGAATTTTGTGGGGTTTTTTGTTATGTTTAGATTTATGTAATGGGGGATGTCTTGGACGTAGCTACATAAACCCAAGAACTATTTTTTTTTTTTTTTTTTAAACGTTTATTGAGTTTTAAGAAACATTTGCACTTGTATTGTTCGTTTTTTTACAGAGCTTTGCATGTGGAAGTGTAGGTGACATAGCGCAAAAATTAAAAATATTTTATACATTTAAACATTTCCCTTGACATTGTTGTAAGGAAATATTTATATCAACAGCGTGATGGTAGTGGGCTGCTTTTATTTCCCTGCCCCCCCGCTCTCCCAGCTCTAAAAGCTCCTACCAAGTACCACCCTCTTCGGTGATGATCAATATGGCGGTGCACAAACTTTTTAGAACCAGCCGGCGAGGGGGGCAGCAAAGACAACAATCACAGTATCAAAAAGGTGGGAAAGGGGGATGTGCAGTTTACGGGTTACAAAGCCATATATATTTATAATGATTACAATACTACTAATGCAAATAAACAACCACATACATAAAAAATAATATTGATAGTGACAAGGAAAAATTTTTAAAATGCTAAGGGTGATAACAATAACACTGTTTTTTTTAAAACAGCAATGATAATAAAACAGCGATGATAATAATATTAATATTTAAAACCCTGTGATTCCATTTGCTAAAATGATTATTTTAGGAATGGTGTTTACATGAAATACATCTATAATAATGACAAGAATAAAAAACTGCTAAGGGTGTTAACAGTAACAGCAATGATAATATTTTCAGCAATGAATAAATAGTTAAACTTGGGGTTTCCATTTGCTAAAATGATTTCCCTGGGTATGGTGTTTACATGAGATACGTCTATAATAATAATGACAAAGAGTAAAACTGCTAAGGGTGATAACAATAACAGCGAAGATAATAGACAGAAAAATAATAATAGTTAATCAGTGATTCCATTTGCTAAATGCTTATCCTAGGAATGGTGTTTACATGAAATGCATCTAAAATAATAATGACAAGGAATAAAACTACTAAAGGTGATAACAGCAATGCTAAAAAATGCAATGATAAGTACTCAATGAAAATAGTGATAGCCCCACTCTCACCCTTTTGACCACCACACTAATGGGTAATGATGGTAAAGGCAGGAAAATTTTTGGAACCAAAGGGTGAGGGTGTCAGCAAAGGCAACAAAAAAACCCATGAGTGGGGGAAAAAGGGGGGGGGGGGGGGGGGGGGGGGGGAGATGAGGTTATATATTAATAAAGGACTATTTTAATAATGCAACAAAAAACCAAATACATCAATAATAATGATGACAAACATTTACCTACTAAGGGTGATAACAGTACTGATAGTAACAGCAATGATGATAATAGTTATGATAATGATCCCACTTTCCAAAACTGTGATTCCATTTGCTAGAATGTTTTTCCCTAGGAATGGTGTTAGCATAGCATAGTAGGTACATATAAATTGCAACATAGTAGAAGAAAAAGGAGTTGGTTTTTTTTTCCTCCTTGCTTATTTTTTGGTCTTATTTGTAAGGGTTCTTTCTTTTTTTCCCTTCCTTGTGGTGTTTTTTTTTTTTTTTTTTTTTTAATTACTTATTGTAAAAAGTAAACAAGCATCAGTATTAGCACAAATTTTACAATCTTTACATTTTTGGTTCCCTTGCCACCCTCTCACCAATTTTGGTTTTACTCCTCCAATGCCATTACCCCCCTCTCTGGGCAATGATGGGTAAAGGCAGGATAAATATTTGAACCAAACCGGTGTGGGTATCAGCAAAGGCAGCATCAAGCCATGAGCAAGGGGAGGGGGGGGGGGGGGTACACATGGGAAAGGGGTTTTGTTTATTACTAATGATGATAATAATAATAATGACAGGAGGAGGCATACTGAGGTAATAACAGCAATTATAAAAAGACAGCAATGGTAATAATAGTTATGAAAATGATAAACATTTTTACAATATGTGATTCATTTTCTAGGATGATTTTCTTTGTAATGGTGTAAAAAATAGCCTAGCAGGTACATACACATGCAAACTGCAGTTTTTAAAAATACTTGGAGTAAAGGGTGGGTTATATTTTCCTTCTGTTTTTTTTTTTCCCAAATGTAGGGGTTCATTCATATTTCCCTCTTTGCTCTCTCTTTATTTTTTTTTAAAATGAAAATTTAAACCCAAAAATTTGTATTTGCATGAGTTTTTACAGTATTATTGGTGATACCCAAGAACTAGATTTTTTTTTCTTTTTTCTTTCTTTCTTTAAAAAAATAAGCGGCTCACAAACCCCGTTCGCAAGGATTTGTCACGGAGACCTTTGTTCTGGGACTGATTACCAAATGATTATTGGCCTTTTAAAAAAGGCTTGACAAAAATTATACGTAAGTATCACACACCCAAGAACTAGAGGCGAAAGATTTATGCGTTGTGAAGAGAAAAAGAGTAACAATGTCAGGGCGACATTGAGAGACTGTCGCTAACATCGTGCACGGAGGTTGCAGTGTTGAAACATTGTATATATTTCATTAACAAGTAGATTTTTTCACTTTTAGCAGTAAAAGTATTTCTAAATTTAGGACGTCAAAAAACTGTGTTAACTGTGAACAGGTGGTATCATTGTATTAAACATTTAACAATTAATGTAACTAATTGCTTCTTTAGAAAATCTTTGCGAGTTATTTCCCTTGCAAACAATAAAATGAATATTACGTTCCCGTGAAAAAGAGGTATTTGTTTCCCCCTTAAATTTCGCTTACCAAGTGCACCGGCCGTGGAGAGCGCGATAGCGAAAGGTTAGCCCCTAGATCATGGGGGGGGGGGGGGGGGAGAGAGAGAGGAGAGAGAGAAGAGAGAGAGAAAAGAGAGGGGATGAGAGAGAAGAGAGGAGAGAGAGAGAGAGGCAACACGTGGAAGGAAACAAAAGAAACAGGAAAAAATAATCACAAATGAAATCTGATATTGAGGCAGACAGTAAGTATAGTAAATAAAAACATTGAGCCAGCGCGACTATGATGGATCTAATCGCGGCTGTTTGGGATATACGTCAGTTCAACGACACATTCTACACAGGCCGTGCCTCGAGGCAGTGAGCTCGCATGGAGCATCCACAAAGAGAGGACACGCATTATTGATGGTAATCCTGCCTTGTATCCAAGTCATCCATTTAGACTGCTTTGTGAACTGCACTTTCCCTTGACACAAAGACTGTTCACAAGCTGCATACATGCATTGTATTGTGTTTACGCATTGCGTAGGGAGGCATATGGTGCTGGGGGGAAAAAAGGGGAGGGAGGACAATAAATTATTGTATAGGAATTTTATAATTTGTGGGATGTCTTAAAACCTCACGAGACAGAAAACATGCTACGCCTATGAAAACTGTGGGGGATTGGATATGATGTAACGAACGCAGCAGGGGTTGAGAGATAGATACGACAGTGTTTTGGAAGGCCCGAGTGCCCAATTCTGCATCTTATCCCATCTCATCTTGTTCCTCTTGTAACTTGCGGTGTCGAGATTAAGCATAAAACGTGGGAGAGTATCAATTTAAGGGCTTCACATATCGAGATTCCATGGACTCTGCTATTCCGTCTGCCATCGTTTACGTGGTCGCCTCTTTTCCTGGTTACATTTGGTCTGTACATCATTGCTTGTTTTGATATACTGTTAGTTGGTAACCTAGGTACATGCTTAAACCATTTCACTTGCTGCCATCTGATGCAATCTAGCACTCCCCTAACCCCCATATAGTCCTGATTGCTTAATTCTGATGTTCTCTCTTCTTAATACATTAAATATTTTCTCAGGAATCTCAATTCTGTTGTGATCTTTTTTTCTCTGTTTCTGACATTGTCCGCGTTTGGCATTGGTAGCACAGAGTTGGTAGGAAGATTGTGTTGTATAAAGTATTTCTTAGTAACTATTGATACATGTTTGTTCTTTAGTATTGATGCATTTGTCCAATGAGTGTTTCCCCTATTGCATCTATTTTCGATCTCGTCTTTGATTTACGATTTGATGATATTATACTTCCTAAGTATTTGAAGCCGGTCTCCCTGGCCTAGGTGTTAGCGACTGTCTAAGTAATCCCGTATATCCACGTGAGGAACGTAACTTGCGCGAGAATCGGTAGCGGTTCTCGCCGCGTTGGTGTCTTAGGCATATGTGACCCGGCCGCTCAGAAAGCAATGGCAAACTACTGAGCGTAATCTGCAAGAAATCAACAATCAGCTGAAAGATGCTGATGTTGACAGCGATGTCCCGTAAAGGGTATGCGGGAAAAAAAAAAACAGTATTTTAGACTCTTTACTTGTTTCGGGGGGTTTTTTAAATACATCTTACTGTTTTTTTTTTTTTTTCTTCTTTGGTTATAGTCATTTCCTCAGTTTGCTGATGCTAATTTTTATGCTATATTTCCTACACACTTCGTTTAGACTATTCATGTGGGCTTTAATTCGCTTCTGATTTTTCTATTAGTGGATAGCGATAGCGATAGCGATAGTTATTAGTAGCGACAAGGAAACCGGTCACGTGATTGATAGAACAATGCGTTTCTTGTGTTGTTTAAACACAAAATAGTCACTTTTTAAAGATCGCAGAAGCCATCATGATTAATCTGAATAGGACAGTTTTGTGGAAACAGAAAGACATAATAGTCAGTTTAAAATTACCGTGGTAGACAATTTAAATTAAAATGCAAAATGTGTATATTTTAGCTTTAAGGATTTATCTAGTTACTTTAATTTACTTGTGTGATTTCTGCAGTATGTGCAAATGCAGCGAAATATGCCAGGCAATAAATCGTACAATTTATTTTTTGTGTCTTCGTTATTCAAAAACCACTACGGGTAAACAATGTTTTGATTGGCTATTAGTGCTTGATCGCCCGAAAATAGGAGTTCTTTAATGGGGTAATGTGCCCTTAGTTCTTCTTTTGTGTTCTGCAACATGCCCGCAAATAGGAGTTCTTTAATGGTGTAATGTTCCGTTAGTTCTTCTTCTGGGCTCTGCAACATGCCCAAAAAAATGTTGACTGTCTACGTCTAAGGACTCAATCAGTTTACGATCCTCATTTGTTTCTTGAAGGACTTGTCCAATGGGTTTTCTGTTTGTCCATGGTATTCCTTGCATTTTCCTCAGAAACCACATTTCCACAGCTTTCAGCTGTTTTTAGCTTGACTGCTTATTGTCCTCGCTACACATCCATAAAAAAGTATAGGTTCTATGTAGCAATTCAACACTCTTTTTCTCGTTTCAGTTGATATCTTTTTATTGGTCAGAATGTTTTTCATCTTGCAAAAGGCTAACTTCGCAATGGCAAAATTTTTGTTCTAATCTCTCAAGGCATCTCCCATTAGATGTTATGACTGTGCCGAGATAACTGTATTGATTAGGGGGCTGCGTGGGGCTCGAGGTATGGTGTCCGCCTCGAGTGCTGGAGGTCCCGGGTTCAAGCCCCGGTGAGGACCGGGATTTATTTCACGTGGACATCTAGTAATAAAATTTCCCCTGTGTCTCTGGGTAGTGAGATCGGACGCCCTTGTGTATTGTTGCGCACGTAAAAATCCCTAGGCAGTTGAAAATCGAAAAGAGTAGCCTAACGGCGCTGCCCGGCACACATTTCGAGTTAAAAATATACCCAAAGTATTTCAGGATCCTCGCCGGTGCTACGGAGTTCGTGCACTGAACTAAGTTCTCCAGACTCAGATTTGAGTTAGGAGTGAGAACGGAGCACTTATGGGTTACAACCGTGTGCCGTGATGTTGATTCCATCGACTAAACTAAACTAAACTAAACTGTATCGATTCACTTGCTTAAGAATATGCCCCTTTACTCGTATACACATTGTGGTATTTTCTTCCCAGTGACGACAAATAATCTGTGTCTTCTTAATATTCAGTTCTAACCCTAGTTGTTCACAACAACCACATCTACTAAAATTTTCAGGTCCTGTTCATTGTCTGCAATCAAGACTATATCATCTGCATATCTATTGTTATTGATATACCGTCCCCCAATGTTGATTTCAATGTGATCGAGAGATGTTGGTTGGGAGTGGGTGGGTGGGGATGGTGGGTGCGTAGTGGAGGATGTATGCGTGAGTGAGTGTGTGTTGGGGGACGGGTGGGGAATGCGTGTGTGGGTGGGGAGAGGTGTGTGGTTTGTTGGTTGGTGATATTGTGTGGGGAGGTAAGTGTGTGTGGGTGGGGGATTTTTGGGTGTGTGAGTAGGGGTAGTGGTGGGATGGGTAAGGGTATCTGTGTGGGTGGGTGGGAATATTGTGTGGTATCTGGGGGGGGGAAGTGTGTGGTGTGTAAGTGGGATGTGTTGGTGAGGGATATATGTGTGTGTGGTGCGTGGGTTGGGAATAGTGCGTGGTAGGAGGTGTATGTGATGTGCGGGTGGGGGATTGTGTGGTGGGGGATTGGGTTTAAAGGCATGTGTGGGTGGGTGGAAGTTGTATGTGTGGGTTGGTGGGGTGTGTGTGAGTGGATGGGGATGTATGGGTGGTTAGGGAGATGTTGTGTGTGGGGTAGGGGGGTAGGGAATGTCAGTTGGTGGGATGGTGTGTGTGGTTTGGGGATGTGTGAGTGGATGTGCGATGTGTGGGGTTGGTGGGGGATTGTGTGTGTGGGTGGGGAATATGTTGTCGATGGAGATGTGGCTGGGGATGGGTGGTTGAGGTGTGGGTGGGGAGAGGATGTGTGGGGTAGGATGTGTACGTGGCATGGGCGTGGGATGTGTGGGTTGGTGGGGGAATGTTGTGGGTGGCGAGTGTGTTTTGGTTGGGGGATCAGGTGAGGGCAGTGTGTGTGGGTGGGGGATGTGCGGGAGGGGATGGGTCGGTTGGTGGGTATGTATGTGTCCCTTGGTGTTCGTGTGTGTCGGTAGGTGGGGGTGTGTATGTGTCCTTGGTGCGCGTGTGTGTGGGTAGGTGGGGGTGTTGTGTGGGTGGGGTGATGTATGGATAGGTGGGAGATGGGCTTCATAACATGGTAATTAGCCTTGTTTATGTTTACAACATTCATTTCACAATGTTTATTTTTCTTCCTATGTAAATGTATAATGCTCTTGATGAACGAAAGACGAGTGATTGGAAGGGCCGAATGTAAGACGGGCCTGCGCGCCCAATTTGTGACCCTAATAAAGTTGATTTGATTTGATTTGATTTGATTCCTTCCATATTTTTATATTATGAAAATATTTTCATGTACAGGGAAAAAAGATCTGGAGACATTACACATCCCTTTTCACACATCTTTTAATAGGCTGATATTGACCTAAATTTTTATAAATTTGATGGCAGCTTGTTGTTTCCAATAATAAATAATAAAGGATAAAGCCAGTGATGACACTATGTCCTGGGATATAAGCCTAGGAAAAAGCCCGTGTTGAGACCATTTTCTGGGATTAAGTCTAGGATAAAGCCCATGATGTGATTATGCCTAGGATAAAGCCTCTGATAACATTATATTCTGGGATAAAGCCTATGATGACATTGTATTCTGGTATTACGCCTAAGATAAAGCCATGATGACACTATATTCTGGGATTAAGCCTAAGATAAAGCCTGTGATGACACTATATTCTGGTATTAAGCTAAGATAAAGCCTGCGATCTCACTATGTTTGGCAGTTCTATGCAGCCGGTTTGGGAGGACTGAAAAAACGATGGGATAAGTGCATCAATGTAGGTGGAAATTATGTTGAGAATAAAGGGACAATGTATGTATAAACATAAACTAGTTTCAAGTTGTTATCATATTTAGTTATTTTTCTACAGCCATTTGTGACTTACTTATTGACCTCACCTCGTATTAAGCAGTTCATCGTACAGTTCATAAACTGTGTATGTGTGTGCTGAATGTGTACTTTAGTGTTTACAGTACAACCCTTACCATATCACATTATGGGGGAAAAGTAAACCACGGCGCGTAATTTAACAACATGAAAGATTCATGGACAAGAAAGAAGACAACGAAAGGCAGTTCTTGACAATCTTTATCATATCATGAAAATATTATCATACAAACTGATACATTCTTTTTGGGTATCGTGAGAATTTGGGGTAGAATGTTTTCCCCCATGGGAAAGCTACCTGGTCAAAAATGCACGCTAAAGTCGGATGTGTTGCCTACGGTTTTGGCCCAAGGACGCATAACTTAGACACACCGCAATCACATCTGGAAAAACACTCCGGATGAACGCAAAGAAGAAGAATGTTTGCCCCGCCAGCTGCTCAGACAGTTTAAAGATGGTGGTAAATTAATGTGTCAAAGATTTTTGGGAATAAAGGCAGAATAAAAGAAGGATTGTCTGCCCAGTTCTTCTCCTTTGAAAATAAAGTTCTTTCGCGGTTCTTTTTGAGGTGAAAAAATCAACTCCTATCTCGCTATCCATTCTACTCAGGTTAACAACATGACCGTTATTGCACTTCCTTCTCAGTATAACAACATGGCCGTTTCAGTACTTACTTCTCAGTATAACAACGTGGCCGTTACAGTACTTACTTCTCAGTATAACAAAAGTGGCCGTTACAGTACTTTCTTCTCAGTATAACAACATGGCCGTTACAGTACTTACTTCTCAGCATAACAACTTGGCCGTTACAGTACTTTCTTCTCAGTTTTAACAACGTGGCCGTTACAGTACTTTCTTCTCAGTATAACAACGTGGCCGTTACAGTACTTACTTTCAGTATAACAACGTGGCCGTTTCAGTACTTTCTTCTCAGTATAACAACATGGCCGTTACAGTACTTTCTTCTCAGTATACAACATGGAAATAACTGCACTTTTTTCTCAGTATAACAACATGGCCGTTACAGTACTTACTTTCAGTATAACAACTTGGCCGTTACAGTACTTTCTTCTCAGTATAACAACATGGCCGCTACAGTACTTTCTTCTCAGTATATCAACATGGAAATAACTGCACTTTCTTCTCAGTATAACAACATTGCCGTTACTGCACTTTCCAGTGACGTCACTGACAGCCGTTTGACGAGAATTCATGCATGGATTCCCAGAGCTGTCTGCCTTCGGGTATGATGGCTACACGACTCGTAAATGACCCTTCACCTCATTTACAATTGACAGCCAGACAGACGGACGGACAGAGAAACAAACAGACAGACAGAGGGACGGACGTACAGACAGACAGACTGATGGAAAGACATATGACAGATAGATAGACAAACACACAGGTAGACAGACAGATGGACAGACAGACATACAGGCGGACGGACGGGGCGGAGGAATGGGTGAATGAATTAATGGAATATGGAAGGCAGAGACACCTTTTTCAATTACGTTTAAAAACCCGTCTCCGCATCTGTGACACTACCTACCAGGAGACAATGATCATAAACACTATTCAAAACAAACTGAAAGAAACTGAGTCCCCGGGAGCTTTCCCACAGCGCAGCGACAATAGCTTTTGACAATAAGATCATAAACCGCTTTTCGCCCCGAACAGTCGCCACTTTTTAAACCAGCCTGACAAATCAAACTGTGAAATCAACTGCACTAAACATTGTACTAATCTAACATTCATCGCAAAGCACTAAACATTTTACTATTCTAAAATTTCAACCTTGCCCACAACAAGAACCTTGTGGGGTTGAATTTATCTTCCTTTAATCGGATTCCACACTTCTTTCCCATAATGAGATCACTGTTCCCAAACGGCGTGCATCGGCATGTGAAAGTGTACAACAGGTGTACTGTGAGAACTACTGGGTGTTTTCCCAAATACCTACAACCGCGTAGCTGGTAATAGAAATTTGACATGAATTCATTCAATTAAAAAATGTTAAAAGATGAACATTTTCGGGAGTGTTCAAATCGACATTTATTGTATGCAAACTGATTTCAGGAAGTAGATGTGTGGACTGGCCATTTGGCTTTTAAGTAAGTAAAATAAAGGAGCCTTTTACACACCTCAAGAAGCATTGGGTATATGGTGCTAAACTCATATTTGCATAGACCAACCGGCACTAGGTGGCTGAGTTTTCAGTGTGACCTCGGCGCCTTTATTTCCTAAGACATTTCTTAACACCAATTGTAGTTTGGGTCAGCCTGGTACCCTTCGTCAGTTTTAACAACGCAGAGGCTCGAACCACTGACCACCAGGCTTGCAAGCGAATGTCTAGCCACTGTGCACCGCAGCTAAAATCTGGCTAAAGGGTTTCGATTAATAAGAAAATAGATCATACTTTAGTTATTGAGACAACATTGGAAACACATCAACTAGCTTTGTACCGGCTTCGTTTTACGCGTTCTCCAAGGTCAGATATAACAAGGACTGTAAATGAGTAAAGAGAAGTAACAGATATTGTTACATTTCTCGGGCATACTGAGTATCTGGTGCTTGTTCCACATTTGTATAGACCAACTGACACTCAACGGGTAATGTTGTCGGCCGCCTATACTCCTCAGGACATTGGCTGGTACCAGGTTAAGGATATGTCGATCTGGTAACTCCCAGCCTATTTACAAACGACGGCTTTGATGAGGATTCAAACACTTAACCATAGGGGCCCGGGAGTCAAGCATGCCAGCCTCTACGGTTTCGCGGCTCCAGGCCTTTGAATAGTAAAAATGTAAAGGACCCTTTTCACACCCCGGGTGGGTTTATTAAAAAAATAACCTGGGTCCCCACGTCGACCCAGCTTAAATGGGTACTAGAAAATGTCCTTGGTAGGTAACTAAGCGGCCGGGGGATACTACATCAGCCACCGAGTGCCCACTGGTCTACAGAAATAGGCTATGAATATACCAAAAAACAACCAAAAGGGTGTAATAGAGACCTATGCTTCCTTAAACTTCATTTTACTAGGACTGGGATAAAGAGACCTGAATTCTCCAGAAATGAAGGTTATGTGATTCAAACTACCTTGTCGTCTTGACAGATGATAGTTTGTTACATTGTGTTTTAAAACAGGCATAAGTTATACCACTCCATAGCACAAAGCCTGGCTGAATTGAAGAAACCATGTGTTTCCCATGCAGTACGATGATCACTCTCTCGGTGTGTCTAGTTTACTTCACAGGAAAGGTAACACAAATACATCTGTATCATGACAAGCTGCAGAAGCTGCAGGATCAGCAAAGCAATATGCTCTAACTATTTCCTGTCGGAGCTTCGATCTTAGACCAGTGCCGACAAAGGCTTGGGGTCTGGTCTGCCCTGCCAAGACATTTACTCTTTAGGGTTTAATGTCCTGGCACCAGGATAAGGCTTGTACCCTCTCAATTGCCTTCCTCCGCCCGAAACAGTGGTACAATGTGGGGGGTCGGTTTGGTGAACGCCGCCCAAGATTCGGCGCTAAAAAAAAAAAAGCCCCCCCAATAGGTAAAAAGCTTACCTT
>JACEFZ010003562.1:0-129935 GCA_014155875.1 Cepaea nemoralis
TGATTTTTTCCCCCGGTTTTTAACCCCCCCCCGGGGGCCCCTTCCAAAAAAAAAACTTAAAACCCAAAAACCCACCCCCCAAAACCACCCAACCCCCCCAATTAGAGTTTCCCAACAACATACAACTGGCTCAATAAGAGCTAAAGAAAGAGTCCAACATCTCTCTCTCTCTCTCTCTCTCTCTCTCTCTCTCTCTCTCTCTCTCTCTCTCTTCTCTCTCTCTCTCTCTCTCTCTCTCTCTCTTTCTCTCTCTCTCTCTCTCTCTCAACATCACACTCTCTCAACATTACTCTCTCTCTCTCAACATTACTCTTTCCCTAAATATTACTCTCTATCTCAACATATCTCTCTATCAAGATTACTCTCTCTCAACATTACTCTCTTTCACTCAAAATTACTCTCTCTCCCCCTCACTCAACATTATTCTCTCACTCAACTGTACTCTCTCTCTCATTCAACATTACTATTTCTTTCTCTCACTCAACATTATTCTCTCATTCAACATTACTCTCTCTCTCACTCAACATTACTCTCTCTCTCTCTCTCTCACTCAACATTATTCTCTCACTCAACATTACTCTCTCTCTCTCTCACTCAACATTTACCCTCTCTCTCACTCAACATTATTCTCTCACTCAACATTACTCTCTCTCTCTCACTCAACATTATTCTCTCACTCAACATTACCCTCTCTCTCACTCAACATTACTCTCTCTAACTTAACATTACTTTCTCTCTCTCAACATTACTCTATCACTCAACATTACTCTCTCTCTCTCACTCAACATTATTCTCTCACTCTACATTACATTCTCTCTCTCTCACTCAACATTACTCTCTCTCTCTCTCTCTCTCTCTCTCTCTCTCTCTCTCTCTCTCTCTCTCTCTCTCTCTCTCTCTCTCAGCATTACTATTTTTCAACATTATTCTTTAGTTAATACTAGGTCTCTTAAGTTTATTATCTTTCAACATTACTCTCACTTTTATCATTTCTCTCTCACAAGATTATTCTTTCTCTCTTTCTATCTCTCAAGTTTATTCTCTGTTATCAGTACTCTCTCTTGCTCTTTTTCTTTACTTTATTTTCTCTCTCTCTCTCTCTCTCTCTCTCTCTCTCTCTCTCTCTCTCTCTCTCTCTCTCTCTCTCTCTCTCACTCTCATTCCATCTACATCACTTTCTCCCTCTCTCACAACAATATTCTCTCTCAACAATATTCTCTCTCACTTTATATATTACTCTTTTATTCTTTATCTCGCTCTATCAACATTCCACATATATACATATACAGTAAAATAGCCATTTTGAAAGTAACAAATAACGAGATCTAATTTGTCGTTGAACTTCTAAAACTCCAATTCTGCAGTTCAATAATCACATCCTTGACATTCATCTCTGTAGCCAGACTTTTCAACATCCGCGGGCCATGTTGTTGCAGGCCAAGAATTCTAAGCGGGCAATCAGACTCCCGTTTCTAGCACGCCATGTTTCTGTAGTCGTTCAGCATCGACCATCTCCCATCTGGCTCTGTTGTCAATGACTCCATCCAACATGGGCTTGAAGAAAGGGCTCAATTTCGCCAGTGTCTGAGGAAATTGCAATATAACACATACAATTATTATTTGCTAATACATACAGTTATTTGCTGCTAATAAACAGAAGTATATACTTGACTAACGGAACCCTCAAATTGATTGCATTAGCAGGTTAGTTAGTTAGTTAGTCGACAGATCCTCCTCATTACACATCGAACCATTCAGTTCATAAGTGCTGGGATCCCTTCCTCAGCAAATCCTGCAGCGATGTAGCGGCTAATCGACAGCCAGTTCTGTGTTAGTTTATTAATCTTCTTTGGCGTCCTGCATAGTGTTCTTGTCTGGCCACACCTCCCCAAGTAGCCATACCTGCAAGCTTGTCAGCCTGCTCATTTCCTTGTACACCCGCATGCCCTGTCAAGCACATGAGACTAATCTTTGCAGACCGTCACTACCCCAGAGACACCAACCACTGTCTTTGGATCCATGCCATCTCTCTCTTCCTGAGCATACTTATTGAGTCACTAAGGAAGAATGCCCGAGAGAATGTATGTGTTTTAAGCCATGTTATTGCTTTACTTACTGCCATGACTTCTATAGTCAGACTACTTGTGGTCAAGGCAAAAGCACCTGAATCTTCTTTCACAATTCTTCCTCAAGCCTGAACAGTAAAAGCCCACGAACTTCTCACTCGTCGAGCGACCGAACCACCTGTGTAAATTACAGCAACACCCTCTAAAAGAGTTCTCGAAGGTCAAAGCCTGCACTTCCGCCTCCACAGCAGCCGGAGTTTCTTGACTGCATTTCTGTCTAAACTTATAGCAAGTGTTTCACAGATCGTTTCACTCATCACAACTCACCGAAAATACTACCGTTCCTTCACTAGCCATGTGTCTACAATCCAATTGGTCGATCATAGCTCTTTCTTACAGAAACAATCGCTGTTCTTCCCGAGTTCCCAAGCCATTATAATCTCGAATATGGCCAAAGTATTCCAGTTTCCGAGAATGGTGCTGTTTTTGAGCGAGTTTTGGCCAAAGTATTCCAGTTTCCGAGAATGGTGCTGTTTTTGAGCGAGTTTTGGCCAAAGTATTCCAGTTTCGGTGAATGGTGCTGTTTTTGAGCGAGTTTTGGCCAAAATATTCCAGTTTCTGAGAATGGTGCTGTTTTTGAGCGAGTTTTGGCCAAAATATTCCAGTTTCCTAGACATGGTGCTGTTTTCTGTTAGCCAGTTTCGGCAATCATCAAATCTGGTACGACGTTAGTATTTTGTTTATTCTAATTATTCTACTGTCATTTAAGAAGAAACAAAACCTCGATTATCTTTGAGAATAAAACCTCAAAAAGCATTGAACTTTGCTCACAGAATTCTAAACTAGTTGTTCATGTCCGTTCGTGTTTTTCACCTTTCTTCTTCTTCTACTTTTAGTCTTCGTCTGCTTTGTCTTCGTCGCCTTTGATGACTATATTTGTTTCCTCATCTCCCTATTCGTCAGCTTCTTCTTCATCTCCGCTGCCCTCTTCCACTTCTTCCACTTCCACGCCACCATCTTATTCTTCCACTTCTGTTTCTTCTTCCTCCTCCCCATCTTCTACAGAGAAATATGTGTGTGGAAACTTTAACAGATCAGCAACAAATAATATCAGCAAACCAAAATCTTCATCGAACTATCAGATGGCGGAGATAAGAAACACAAACACATCTCGTAATCATAAAAAAGAAACAAATACCCAGAACCAAAAAAAATATATATATACACATACCCGGTATAAACACATACCCATTGTAAACAACAAAAAACACATGCTGCATACAATTAACAACACCCCATTCAATCATCATCATCATCATCATCAAGTGCCGTGCCGGCTGGCGTAGGCGTTCATGGCTCTCCATAGATCTCGGTCTTTGGTTTTCTGGATCAACTCTGCTGCTGATATTCCTCCATGCCACCGTCTCAATCCATCCAGCATCACTTCTCTTGGTCTACCTCTGCCTCTCTTCCCCTCGATCTTTCCAGTTGTTACAATGTTCTCCAATGCCTCTCTTCTCATCACATGACCGAGGAAAGCTGTTTGTCTCTGTCTTATTGTTGTATATAATGTTCTAGTTTCATTAGCCTGTTTCAGGCAGTCGTCGTTAGTTACTCTGGCAGTCCAAGGAATTCGCAACATTCGTCTCAGGAACCACATCTCTGTTGCTTCTAATTTCTTCTTAATTTGTTCATTTACATTCCAAGATTCACTGCCATACAGCAAAACTGGTTCTACATAGCATTTCAGCACTCTCTTTCTTACATTCAGTGACAGTGACTTATTGCATAAGATACTCTTCATTTTATGAAATGCGGCTTTTGCCTGCCCTATTCTGCTCCTAATCTCTGTTGTACATCTTCCATCTGATGTTATAAATGCCCCTAGGTATCTAAAATTATCAACTTGGTTAAGGATTTTCCCTTCTATTTCTATGTCACATTTTGGTGTCACCATTTTCTTTGATATTACCATTGTTACTGTTTTCTTGATATTCAAGTTGAGTCCTTTCCTTGCACTCTCTGTTACTACAACGTCTAATAATTGTTGTAGGTCTGTTGAATTATCCGCCACCAATACTGTGTCATCTGCATAGCGTATATTATTTATATTATAACCTCCAACTAGTATTCCTGGCATCTCTTTGATCTCTCTCATTATTACTTCGCTATACAGGGAGAAAAGATCTGGTGACAAGACACACCCTTGTCGTACTCCTAGCTTTATCTGTTCGTAACTACCCTCTTTATTTCCCATTTTAATTGCTGCTACTTGGTTCCAGTAAATATTCTTTATTATTCTTAAATCTTTTCCATCAGTGTTGATATCTTCCAACATTTTAATCAGTTCATCATGTTTCACTTTATCAAATGCCTTAGTATAATCTATGAAGCACAAATATATGTCCCTCTGTTTCTCTATTGACCTTTCTATTAGTGTCCGCAATGTATAAATTGCATTGTTTGTGCCCTTTCCTTCCACAAATCCATACTGTTCTTCACTAATTTCCATTTTTATTTTCTTTTTGGTTCTTCTCATTATGATTCTGAGTAGAAGCTTAGTGATATGGTTTATAAGGTTAATTGTACGAAAATCTTCACAATCAATTGCTCCTGGTCTTTTTGGTATAGCTATAAATACAGATTTCAGCATATCACTGGGTAAATATCCACTGCTGTAAATATCATTCAACATTTTGGTTAATATATCTACTCCAAATTCTCCCAATACTTCTAATTCTTCTATTGTGATTTCATCTGGCCCAGCTGTTTTTCCTTTCTTCATACGTTTCATAGCGTCAGCGACTTCTTCTTTCAGAATAGGTGGACCTTCTAAGTTACTATCTTCTGTTAATTCTGCCCTTTCTCCTTCATATAATTCTCTTATATACTCATTCCACCTCTTCATTATAGCATCTTCCTCTAATATTATCTTTCCTGTTTTTGATTTCAACCACCCTGTATTTATTCTTATTTTTTTTCCTGTAAGCTCACTGATTTGTCTGTGCATATTTTTTTGTATCTTTAATGGAATTTAATTCAATTTTTTTGCATTGCTCGTTTAACCAACTTTCTTTAGCCTTCCCACATTTATCTTTTATTTCTTTATTTATCTTAGCGAATTCTTTTTTGTTATTTTTATACTGTTTTCTTTTGTCCATCAGGTTTAAGATATCTTCATTCATCCATTTTTTCTTAGCTATTTTGCCTCTCTCTGGTAATACTTCTTTGCTAGTTTGATGAATGGAGTCCCTTAACATTTCCCATTGTTCATCTATACTCTGTATTTTAGTTATTGCATTGTACCTATTTTTCACAGTCACTCTGTATTGTTCTTGCATTTCTTTATCTATTTTTAGAACCTCTTTATTAAGTCTCATGTTCTTAACCATTTTTTTCCCCTCTTTTTAATCTTACTTTTATTTGTCCACATAGTGGTACATGATCACTATTACAGTCAGCACCAGGCATTGTCTTTACATTAATTAAAGCATTTCTAAATCTTTTATTAATTAGTATGTAGTCAATTTGGTTGCGTATATTCTTATCAGGGCTTATCCATGTGTACAGTCGTCTTTTATGGTGTTTAAACCATGTGTTTCCAATTATCATATCATTGATATTTGCCCATTCTATTAGCTTTTCCCCTCTTTCATTTCTTGTACCTAAACCATAATTCCCCACTACATCCTCCATTTTTCCCTTTCCTACTTTTGCATTAAAATCACCAAGTATTATCTTTATTTCTTGTGATCCAATTTGAGCCATCGCCATTTCTATTTCGTCGTAAAAGTGTTGTATTTCTTCATCACTACTGCTTGCTGTTGGTGCATATACTTGTATAATATTTATGTCTATTGGTTTGCCTTTGATTTTTACCTTAATAACTCTATCTGAAATACACCAGTATCCATTAATTGACTTGGCTGTTTTTTCATCTAATATTATTCCTTCCCCTTTCTCATGTGTCTCCCCTCCAGAATAAATTATTGTGTGATTGTCAGCTATAATTTTGCCCGATCCCTTCCATCTCATCTCACTAACGCCTAGTATATTCATTTTCATGCTATCCATCTCACTTAGAACATCAAAATAAAACATACTCCGTACTACCATCAACAAGAAACACATACCATGTAAAATCAACAAAAAGTAAATACCCTGTAGAAACAAGAAACACATACCCTGTACAACCATTAAAAAGAAACACAATACACTGTAAAAACATCACACATACCTAGTACAACCATCAACAAGAAATACATACTCTGTGCAATCATCTAAAAGAAATACATATCTTATGCAATTACGCATTGTTGAAATGTCTAATAAGTACGAACACTGGCTCAGGAATAATGGGCTCAGAATCGGGCATGTAAACATATGCCATCTATTAGGGAAGCTGCCCGAACTATCACTTATACTTAATCAAAATTTTCACATGTTTGGCGTTAGCGAAAGTCGATTAAATGGCAACATCTCAGATGATGACATCGCTATCAGAGGTTTTAAAACCATTAGAAGAGATCCCTATCAGAAACAAGAGACGGGTATTGCAGTTTATATTTCCAACTCGCTTAACGCCCACCGCAGGCTAGACTTTGAAACCTGTGAGATTGAGTGTGTATGGATAGAGGTTAAACTTCAAAATTGCATACCGCTAGTAGTTGGCTATCTTTATCGAAACCCCAGTGCAGGAAATATATGGTATGAAAAATTCACCACTATGATGGATGTAGTCTTTAGTAATGCTAGGGAAATAATATTGCTAGGTGACTTCAACATAGACGCTAACAAATCAAACAAAACATGGGAAAACATAATAGAGTCCATATAATTTCCAACAGTTAGTCAAACAAGCCACTAGAATCACTAAATCATCTGCAACACTTATAGATCATATTTATACTACGTGTGCTGATAACATCACAGAATGTAGTGTACCTATCAATGCAATGAGCGATCACTATCCAGTATGTTGCACGTGGTCGAAAAGGGGCACCAAAACTCCCAAACACAAACATATAAGCATAAAATATAGAAATTACAAAAATTTCAATCGAGATGTCTTCTTACAAGATTTGGTCAACTCATCTCTAGATTATGTTTACCAGCTTCCTGACCCAGACGATGCTCTGGACCACTGGCTAAAGACCTTTCTAAGTATATTTGATAAACATGTTCCATTTAAGGAAGTTCGTGTTAAACATCACACAAAGCCCCCGTGGATCACACAGGAGGTAGTTGAACTTATGAGAGATCGCGACAGGGCTCACAAAAATAGAGATCTAACTATGTACCGTAGTCTGAGAAACAAAGTTCAATATGTTATTCGGAAGGAAAAGAAAAACTATTTTAAGAACATAGTAATAGATAAAACCAACACTAAAGATATATGGAAAGCAATTAATACCTTGACAAACAAACACAAATCATCACAATCATTACCATCAAATCAGGTTACATGTGATCAATTCAGTAGATACTTTCAGTCCGACATAAACCAACTGAAGGCTGCAATACCAGATGCGCCTCATGACATATCTTTATTATCATCATTCTGTGAGAACAAATGCTATGGACACATTTCCTCCAACATACCGCTAATGACGACAACTGAAGTATTTACTCATCTCCGTAATCTAAAAAAACAATAACTCATCAGGACTAGATGGAATTAGTAGTCGGATCCTTCGCCATGCTGCACCGGCGATCTGCGAGTCACTAACTTTTATATATAATCAATGTATAACCAGAGGTCACTTCCCATCAGCCTTTAAAATCGCTAAAGTGTATCCTCATTTAAAAGCTGGTCCTCTAGACGATCGTCTCATGAGTAATTATAGACCAATTTCCATATTATCCTCATTATCCAAACCGCTAGAAAAGCACATCCACAAAACAACACTAGATCACTTAGTTCGCCATAAACTGATAGTTGACAGTCAGTCAGGATTTCGGCCAAAATATTCTTGCCATACGGCACTAACAAACATGATAGAAAACTGGCATCAAAATATTAACAACAATACTCTATGTGGAGCGGTGTTTATAGACTTTAGGAAAGCATTCGATATGATAGATCATACTATTCTAATTAAAAAACTAGAAACAATGAAAGTAAGTTTTAATATAGTGACATTAATAAAAATCATTCTTATTTGACAGAAAGCAAGTAGTATCACACAATAAAGTTTTATCTCAAGCCATTACCATTAATATTGGAGTACCTCAGGGATCTATTCTTGGCCCTCTATTATTTGCCATTTATATAAATGATCTTCCATTAAATCTGTCGTCCTGCGATCTATTTGCTGATGACTGCACAGTATATACAAACGCTGTTGATCGTAATGTGCTAGAATTATCTTTGCAACAGGAAATAAATAGTGTAGTTAACTGGAGTCATGCAAACCGCATGCAAATTAACATTACTAAAACAAAGTCTATGTTAATAGGAACCAGGCAAAGACTTCACACTCTAAACTCGCAGAGAACTCTTCAGCTGCACATTGGCAGCACGCCTGTAGAAAGTGTCACCGAGCACAAGACACTGGGTGTTATCATAGATCAAAATCTAACTTTTATCTCACATGTTCATGCTCTAGTTAAACAAATAGCCAAAAAAGTATACCAACTTGCCAACATTAAAAATTTCCTTGACGAAAACACAAGAAAGATATTCTATACTTCTCATATACAAACACATATTGATTACTGCTCCACAGTCTGGGATGGATGCTCCAAATCAATAACAAAACGCCTATATTCACTCCAGAAAAGGGCAGTGCGTTTAATTAATGGTGAAAAGCTTACCGACAATTCTAACCTATATAAACGTCTCCGGTTACTGCCACTCCACAAGCGCCTGCTTTTTAATAAGACCAAACTAATTCACAAAATCCTATTTCAAAATGCTCCAAGCTACCTTTGGCCATTGTTTAAATATAACGCTAGACATAGCGAACGACTAAATATACTTCATGTCCCTAAACCTAGGATAGACTTATATAAAACAAGCTTAGCATACTCTGCCGCTCAGTTGTGGAACAATCTTCCACAAGAAATCAAAGACACCACCAATCATGATACATACATTCGCAACCTGTTTGAACACTACCTTAGTACAGACTACATGCCCCCATAACAAACAACACAAAAAAGACAATAATGGTAACTTATCTCAAATGACAACTAGCCAAAAAACATTCCCTTATGTATGGCACGTTACACCCTCCTTAGGTATTTATAATGCCCATGTTAAACACTGCCTCAGTGAGTCATTTGTTATTGATTATTTTTCATGCGTTTTAATGTTCTTTTGTTGTCAAAAGTTGCTTCATAAGTGATGTTGAATGAAAGAATGTATGAGAGGAAATAGAGAAGAAGGGCAGAATGTCAGACGGGCCTGCGTGCCCAATTCTTAACCCTTTGAAAATAAAGACTTATTATTATTATTATTATTATCTTCAAGAAACACAATACCCTGCCCAATCATCGGAAACACAATACCCTGTGCAATTATCTACAAGAAACACATACCCTGTGCAATTATCTACAAGAAACACATACCCTGTGTAATTATCTACAAGAAACACAATACCCTGTGCAATTATCTTCAAGAAACACAATACCCTGTCCAATCATCGCAAACACAATACCCTATGCAATTATCTACAGGACACACAATACCATGTGCAATTATCTACAAGAAACACAATATCCTGTGCAATTATCTGCAAGAAACACATACCCTGTGCAATTATCTGCAAGAAACACATACCCTGTGCAATTATCTGCAAGAAACACATACCCTGTACAATTATCTACAAGAAACACATACCCTGTACAATCATCAACTACAACCATCGACAACAAAACATACCCGGTACAATTATCTACAAGAAACACATACCCTGTACAATTGTCTACAAGAAACACATACCCCGTACAATCATCAACTACAACAAAAACATACCCCGTACAATTATCTACAAGAAACACATACCCTGTACAATCATCAACTACAACCATCGACAACAAAAACATACCCGGTACAATTATCTACAAGAAACACATACCCTGTACAATTGTCTACAAGAAACACATACCCTGTTCAATTATCCACAAGAAATACATACCCTGTACAACCATCAACTACAACCATCGACAATAAATACACACCCTGTACAACCATTAACACCAAACACATACCCTGTACAGAGGTAAGCAGATCCCATCGATCCAGGATAGCTGTAACTGCGCCACTTGGTCCTGCTTGTCCCTATCCATACATGCCTGCAATCAAGCCATCAAATAGTCAAATTCATTACCCATTTCCCCACCAAGAGGTGAACTGGGTGTATGGTGGTGTCCCTACATTTCTCCATCAAGAGATGAACTGGGTGTATGGTGCGAGCCCTACATTTCTCCACCAAGAGGTGAACTGGGTGTATGGTGGTGTCCCTACATTTCCCCACCAAGAGGTGAACTGGGTGTATGGTGGTGTCCCTACATTTCCCCACCAAGAGATGAACTGGGTGTATGGTGGTGTCCCTACATTTCCCCACCAAGAGATGAACTGGGTGTATGGTGGGAGCCCTACATTTCCCCACCAAGAGGTGAACTGGGTGTATGGTGCGAGCCCTACATTTCCCCACCAAGAGGTGAACTGGGTGTATGGTGCGAGCTCTACATTTCTACAACAATCTACACTCCATGGACAATGTGTTCATATCACCTCGGCCGTCTTTATGTCCAAAGAAATTTACAAATACCCAATTAAGACTGAGTCGACCTGCATGCCTAGTTTATATTTGGCTTATTGTATCACTTCTTGTTTATCTTAAACAGAGAGTGAGTCTGTCTGTGCGTATCTGTCTGTCTCTGTCTATCTGTCTGTGCGTGCGCCTATGCACATTTGTGTGCCTGTGTGTACACGCACATATGTGTGCCTGTGTGAATTTGCCGCAAGTGTGCATGTGTGCCTGCGTGCGTGCGTGTGTTTGTGTGCATGTGCGTGCTTGTGTGTGTGTGTGTGTGTGTGTGTGTGTGTTTGTGCTTGCGGGCGTCTTTGCGGCGCGTGCACGTAACAAATTAAGCATCTGCGCGCACACGCAATAAATTGCGCACCTGTGCGATCGCACGTACCACATGCCTCACCTGTGCACACGAACCACATTCAAAGGAGTAACTTGGAACGTGTGCACACAAGTGCGCAATTTGCAATGTGCGCAGGCAAATATGCAGTTTGAAACATGCCCGCGCATGTGCACAATTTGGAACGTTCGCGCGCAATTGCATAATGTGGTGCATGCGCGCTCAATTGCGTAATTTTGGTACGTGTGCGGGCAGATATGCACGTGTAAATTGGGGTGCGCTCACAGAAGCGCAACTTGGGGTGCGCGCGCAGCTGAGCAACTTGGGGTGTGCGCGCAGCTAAGCAACTTGGGGTGTGCGCGCAACTGAACAATTTTGTATTTTCTCGCTCAGCTGCGCAATTTGGTATATGCTTGCGCGCAGCTGCACAATTGGGTATGTGAGCGCAGCTGCGTATGTTGTTATTAATTCCGCAGCTGTGTATGATGTATGTGCGCGAGCAGGTGTATGTATGCATGTGCGTATACAGGTATGTGAGCATGGATGTATGTGCGCATGGGTGTATGTACGTATGTGCCTATGTATGCGTGTGCATATGTATGTGCGTATATACATATGCATGTGTGTGTGCATATATATGTGCGTATGTATGTGTTGTTTGTCCATCAAGGATAATGATGACCATTCAGTTCATCCAGTGGGGTTGAAAGTATGGAGCCATGAGTTCTAAGATGGTTGATAAGGCCTATTTTGGCTCGAAATGTTCTTTGACAATGTGGGCAAGGAATGTTTGACGTTCCATGAGGAGGATCTCCTGCAGTGGTTTTTCTGTCCAGCCTTTTCTTCACAGCTCTTGCAGTCCTGGTTGCTTCACAAGTAACTGCACCCTTATGTAATAATGCACGCCATGAATTACGGTCTTTAGCAGCAGTCTCCCAGGTGTCAAGATGAATTCCAAAAGCTTTCAGTGAGATTTTCAGAGTGTCTTTAAAGCGTTTCCTCTGGCCGCCTTGGGAGCGTTTACCACAACGCAGCTCGCTGTAAATAATTCGTTTAGGGAGCCTGTGATCTGGCATACGAGTTAAGTGACCAGCCCAGGGAATCTGATTCTTCATTAGTAGAGTGTGGATACTGGGCATGGACGCTCTAGCTAGAACTTCAGTGTCTGGAATCTTGTCTCGCCATTTAATCTTCAATAGCTTCCTAAGGCAGACTGTGTAGAAGTGGTTTAATTTCCTAGCGTGTCGCTGATAAACAGTCCATGTTTCACAAGCATATAGCAGTGTGGATAATACAACTGGTTTATAGATTTTCAGCTTTGTTTACAGGCTTATTCCATTTCTGTCCTATACATTCTTATACAGTCTGCCAAAGGCCGCACTGGCCTTGGAGATTCTTGCATTCACTTCGTCATCAATTGTGA
This sequence comes from Cepaea nemoralis, assembly GCA_014155875.1. Lineage (NCBI taxonomy): Eukaryota > Metazoa > Mollusca > Gastropoda > Stylommatophora > Helicidae > Cepaea > Cepaea nemoralis. Next base: position 12,589 of record JACEFZ010003562.1, read on the forward strand.
CAGTTTGTGACACATTTCAGCCAAGATAGGTGAATTTGTCCACAACATTTAGTCTATGACCGTCCACCTTGGTATTCGGCACAGTGTGATTATTCCCTGGAGCTGGCTGGTACATAACTACAGTCTTCTCCAAGTTGATATTGAGCGCAAAGTTGGCACAGGCATATGAGAAAGCTGAAACATTGTGTTGCATGTCTGCCTCTGAGTTGGCGTATAGAGCGCAATCATCAGCAAACAGGAGCTCTCTGACGGTGTCGCTGTTAGGTTTGGTTTTGGCTTCCAGCCTTCTGAGATTCAACAACTTTCCAACTTTAGTTCATGTCTATTCCAATGTCATTGTTCTCGAAGGCATTCGTCAACATGGCTGAAAACATGAGGCTGAACAGTGTTGGTGCCAGGACACATCCTTGTTTCACTCCATTGGTGACAGGGAAAGGCTCAGACAGTTCGCCATTTTCCTGTACTCTTGCCTGCATACCATCATGAAATAGCCGCACTATTTGGACAAACTTTTGTGGATAGCCATATTTCGCCATAATCTTCCACAGTCCTTCTCTGCTGACTGTATCAAAAGCCTTGGTAAGGTCAATGAAAGTGGAGAACATTCCAGAGTTCTGTTCCTGACATTTCTCTTGCAGCTGCCTTGCAGCGAAAATCATGTCAACAGTTCCTCGTTATTTTCTGAAGCCACATTGATTCTCAGGAAGAAGACCTTGATCGAAATGGGCCGTGAGACGATTGAGAAGAATTCTGCGAGTATCTTCCCTGCGATTGAGAGTAAGCAGATGCCGCGGTGGTTGTCACAGGATTGGCGGTTTCCTTTACGTTTGTAAAGGTGGACTATTGACGCATCCTTGAAATCTTGTGGCATGGTCTCGTTCATCCATACGTTTGTAAAGACTTGGTGAAGCTGCTCTATTAGGAACGGCCCACCCTCCTTGTATATCTCTGCTGGGATGGATCAGGACTAGGTGCCTTGCCGCTGGAGAGTTGCTGGATGGCTTTGTTTATTTCCACTATGGTTGGCAGGTCATCAAGAGTCTCATTGGTGGGAACTTGAGGAAGGCAGTTGATGGTTTCATCATCGAAGAAGGAAGTTGCATTTAAGATGTTGCTGAAATGCTCTGACCAGCGTTGAAGGATGTCTTTCTTATCGGTGACCAATGTTCCCCCATCTGCACTGAGGAGGAGAACTATGCCTCGTGATGTAGGACCATAGACCGCTTTCAGTGAGTCGTAGAAGTTTTTCATATCGTGTCTGTCAGCAAAGCATTGAATTTCATCAGCTTTGTTGCTCAGCCAGGAGTCCCGAATGTGCCGAAGTTTCTGCTGCACTACTCTCCGAATGTTATTGAAGGCATCTTTTGTTATGTTGACTTCGTGTCATTCAAATATGCCTTGTGGAGAAGATGTTTCTCGGCCAGCAATTGGTTGATGTCTTCAGAATTTTCATCAAACCATAGCAGTTGTTGTAAATTATGTCCTTTAGGGCTCTCCACTCTGTTTCCGCATCCTGTTTAGCTGTAGCATTTGGCTTGAGGCAGTCTTCCAGCATGTTTTCAAACGACAGCTGCATTTTCTTGCTGTTTAGGCTGGTGACATTAAGTTTTTTTGTTTTGTTTTGCATTTTTACCCCCTGAGAACGCCGTGGTGGTTTGATGTGTGTGTTTATTTTCGAGATAATGAGACGATGGTCCAGAGGAAACGCTTTAAAGGCACTCTAAAGATCTCACTTAAAGCTTTTGGAATTCATCATGACACTTGGCAGACTGCTGCCAAAGACCGAAATTCGTGGCGAACATCATTACACAAGGGTGCAGTCATATGTGAGGCAACCAGGACTGCAATAGCCTGTGAAGAAAAATCTGGACAAAAAACCACTGCAGGAGATCCTCCTCCTGGAACGTCAAGCATTCTTTGTCCACATTGTCAAAGAACATTTCGAGCCACAATAGGCCTTACCGGCAATCTTAGAACTCACGGCTCCATACTTTCAACCCCCACTGGATGAAATGAATGGTCTTCATCATTCTTGATGGACAAACAACAATGTGTGTGCGTATGTATGTGTGTGCATATGCATGTGTGTATATGTATGTGTGTGCGTATGTACGTGCATATGTACATTTGTATGTACCTGTGTATGTGTATGTACGTGCATGTGTACGTATGTACATTCGTGCGTATGTATTTGCGTATGTACCTACGTACGTGCAAGTTAATGTATGTAAGTATGTGCCTGTATTGTATTATGTACGAATATATGTGCGTGCGTATGGATGTGTGTGCACATGTAGTACGTTGTGTGTGCGTTCGTATTTATGTGCTTTCGCATGTATGTGCTTTCGCATGTATGTGCATTCGTATGTATGTGCATTCGTATGTATGTGCATTCGTATGTATGTGCATGTGCATATGTATGTGCGTACATATGTACGTACGTATGCATGTGCGGGGGTGGGTGTGTGCGTACGTTTGCGTGCGTGCGAACCCACAACCTTCAGAACGCTAGCGGACGACTTGACCACTTGACCCGGAGACCCACATATGGATGTTCAAGTATTAAGAAAAAAGACTACAACTAAAATGTATCATCTACTGACCTGTGGTTGAATATTGAGTTCGTGTTTTTCCTTATCTCCTTGTTCGAAGAACTCACTGATCACCAAGTCGGAAACCTGCAAAACAACAAGCAAACAATACATCAACATGAACATTAGCTTACTTCTAAGTAGAAAATACAAGAAGAATATGTTGCATGTGTTGTGTGTCTTCATTCACTAGCCTCGCCCTGTGACGAACTTCATAGCAATCTTTCTCAATAATTTCTTGTCATAACGATGTATTAGCACTGGTTTTCCTTCAACATTGCCGGGACCGTTACAGATTTGATCAGTCCGTTTATGCTTATTGTGTTTTCCTCGAGCAGGAAAAGAATCCCCTGTTGGCTTGCTGGTCTAGTCGCAGATATAGGACGATAGAATCTGAACGAGGGGAGTCCGTCCCCCTGGCGACACCGCAAAGTACAAGAGGAACCTGATCAGGTGAGATGAGATAAGTATTAGCACTCATAGAAGCCGTCGGCTGTGTGACAATAAGATTACAAATGCAATTCGTAATCCCGCATACCGCGTTCGAAACACAACTGCAAGCCATTTGGAAGCAGACCGCTTTTCATTGGTTTCCCATTCAAAGGTACGCGTTCCTGTCTTTCGAAAGAAATAGCAAACTACGGATTGTAAACTTGCCTATATATCATTCATAGACGTAAAAACAGGAAATAGAGATTCGACGACACACTAGTTAACTTAGGGGCATATCCTTTACAGTACGTTGTAGTCAGCCCCAGAAATTTTGGGTTCTTCGTTATTTCTTGGCAAGTTTACGTTCAGTAGTTTGCCACTGCTTTCTGAAAGACCGACAGTCTAGCTATGTATGGGAAGCCAGCGCAAAGGCGTTTGCTTCCAAATCGCCCACAGCTGTGTTTCGAACGCGATATATGGGATTACGATTGCATTCGTAACACCTTTGCCACAAAGCCGAATACATTTGCTGCATATTGCTTCACGATGGACTGTTGAGCACATTTTATTGATGACATCATGTACTTAAGTTTTCAGATTTATTCTACATACAAAGCGTAGTGAGACTTTACAAACATCGGGTGTTGTATTCTCTAATCTATTTTTTTTGTAAAATTCTTTCATTCCTTTAAATAAATAAATCAAATAAATAAATTAAAGTCATTTAGTCAACTAATGCTTTCAATGAAACTTGCCAAGACATCAACAGCAGCTGAAATATGCCGGTGTTGTCTGCAATGTTCTGTAAAGGATATGAAAAAAAAAATAGCATATCAGCAGACCGATTTTTTTTTACGAAATGGCATGGGTGCCGGCCGTTCAGAAAGCAATTTAAACTACTGAACGTAAACTTGCCAATACATCGCAACAGCAAAATATGCTGGTTTTGACTGCCACGTCATGTAAAGGATATGCAACTAACTTTTTTAACTTAATGTCCAGTAAATTTACCTTTCTCTGGACCTCCCAAGGTTTAGATATGGCCGCGATGTCACAGGAGGTCATGAGAATACTTCGAAAGATCTCCCTGGATTCTCGATCCTCGAACGTCTTCTGACCTGATTCGACCATGGCGAAGAACTTGTCCCTGATTCTGTTGAGGACAACCATGAGACACATTAGCTGACACTTAAATTGTTCATACAGGTGACAGTTGAGGACAACCATGAGACACATTAGCTGACACTTAAATTGTTCATACAGGTGACAGTTGAGGACAACCATGAGACACATTAGCTGACACTTAAATTGTTCATACAGGTGACAGTTGAGGACAACCATGAGACACATTAGCTGACACTTAAATTGTTCATACAGGTGACAGTTGAGGACAACCATAAGACACATTAGCTGACACGTGAATTGTTCATACAGGTGAAGAGGTAGCTTAGAGGTGTGACGTGCACCTCAATCTCAGAGGTCAGCATGGCGGACTGGGAGCGCTCGTTCTCAAACTTCCAGTGTGCTGATGCCGAGGTAGCGGGTTCAACCCCTACATCGGTCAGATCGACTAAAATGTTGGCTTGTCGTCCTTGACTTGGACATAAATTACAAATACCTGTGAAGTCGGGGTGGATTAGCCTGATGGCGAGGGACACTGGTAATATGGAAAGCTAATCCACACGCAAAAGAATCGGTTCAGTGCACTAAAAGTTGGTCTCACGTATATGAACTACAGTTGAATTCAAAGCGAGTGAATAAAATCTCGCGTGGTTTGAATCACAATGCTGATGGTATGGATTTCTTCTTCTTATAGTCCATGCCGTGTGGCGTTGATGATCATGTCTGTCCACAATCTTTTATCTAGCGTACTGCCAATCTTGTTATAGTCCATGCCGTGTGGCGTTGGTGATCATGTCTGTCCACAACCTTCTGTCTTGTGTACTGCCAATCTTCTTATAGCCCACGCGGTGGGGTGTTGGTGATCATGTCTGTCCACAACCTTTATCTCGTGTGCTCCAATTATTTCGGATAATGATGTTCCTCCACGCCATGATGCCAAACTGTACAGCATCTTCTCTCCCTTGCTTCTGTTCCTCTCCAGCCTTCCCTTTGTGACAATATAATCCAGATTTCCTCGTCTCATGACACGCCTAAAGAATGCGGACTGTCTTCTTCTGATGCAAGTAACCAGTTCTCTTTGTGAATTAACTTCTTTAAAGACATCGCCAGAGCTCTTTTTATCCGCCCACTTTATACTTATCACTCGTCTACAAAACTGCACCACACAGCTTCCACACAATTCCCCACATCAAGTGTCTTCTATTTGTGCATGATTCGCTTCTATGCATCAGCATTGGCTCAGTACAGCTCTTAAGACCTCTTTTCTTCATCTCGATTACAGGTGATAGATACATTGTGAAATGATGCATTTCCTTCGGCTATTCTACATTTAACATCCTTAATACATCTTCCATCTGCTGGTACTGAAGTACCCAAAATACTTAAATACATTGAATTGTTTCAGAATACTTCCGTTCACTTTGGAGTTACACTGGGTCTAAGCGCTTTCTTTGGCTATTTTTTTTTTATTTTGCGCTCGCTCGCTTAAGCGAAGTCAATACACATTATTTATAGTGGTGCTGGACTGAATTTTGCGTGTGGATTAGCTTTCCCTATTAACAGTGTCCCTCGCCATCAGGCGAACCCACTCCGACTGGAGAGGTACTTGTAATTTACATCCCCAAGTCAAGGACGACAGGTCAATATTTTAGCCCAGCTGTCTGGTGTAGGGGTTAAACCGCTTACCTCGGCATCAGCACACATGATGTTTAAGAACACGCGTTCTTATCCATTCGGCCATGCGGACCTGCCTCTTTGGCTATTATTTATTAAAACAATGGTTTCACGTAATGAATTTGAATAACGAAGACACAAACAATAGATTATGATTCAACATTAATGGGGAAAAGTGTTAGGCCTTAGTCAATTATGACTGAAATACCGTATGACAGAAGACGGTATTACCTGCTTTCTGTTAGCGCTGAACGTTGGGGTGCTCACCAAACCCGACACTCCACATTGTGTCAACGGCTTTAGGCGGAGGAGCGCAATTGGGAGAGTACATGCCTTATCCTGGTACAAGGAAATGCAACCTAAAGACTAAATGTCGCGGCAGGGCAGACCAGGTCCTAAGCCTTGGTTGGTAACTGGTTTAGGATCGAAGCTCCGATAGGCGGACTGTTAGAGATTTGCTTTGCTGATCCGGTCTGACAGCTTCTGCAGCTTGTCTTGTTCCAGACGTATTGGTGTTACCTTTCCTCTGGAGGAAGCTAGGCAAGCAGGCAGGCAGGCAGAGAGAGAGAGAGAGAGAGAGAGAGAGAGAGAGAGAGAGAGAGAGAGAGAGAGAGAGAGACAGAGAGAGAGAGACACAGAGAGAGAGAGAGAGAGAGAGAGAGAGAGAGAGAGAGAGAGAGAGAGAGAGAGAGTATGCTGCATGGGCAACACGTTGTCTCTACCATTCAGCCCAGGCTTTGTGATATGTTTGAAGCACAATGTAACAAACTATCGTCTGTCAAGACGGCAAGATGACAGTAGTGGGAAAATAGCCAATGAAAAACGAATGGGTAAATACCTTTGTAGTTTGGCCACACGACATATGAAGGAGAATAACACAGATGTGATCACAGCTTGCACTGATCGCGTGAGATGGCAAACCATGCAGCCACGCAGGCCGAATTTCTCTCTCTCGGAAATATCGAATCGAACCGAAGTTCTAAACTTACTGCAAGTGTAGTGACAGGTCAGTGGCCAGGATTGCCTGCTTCAATAACTTGGTGACCTCACTGAAGTCATCAGAGCCCAGGTTCCCAAATAAATTTGTTCCCTGGAAAATACAACATCGGTTAGAATTTTTGTTTTCAACATTGATTATAATGTGGTTCCCAACATTTATTTGAACTTTATTTACAATGTTACTAGAATCTCGTCTACAACATTTATTAGAACTTTATTTACAATGTTACTAGATTCTCGTCTATAACATTTATTAAAAAGTTATTTACAATGTTACTAGAAACTCATCTACAACATTTATTAAAAGTTTATTTACAATGTTACTATAATTTCGTCTACAGCATTTATTAGAATTTTATTTGCAATGTTGCTAGAATCTCGTCTCCAACATTTATTAGACCTTTATTTACAATGTTACTAGATTCTCGTCTACAACATTTAATAGAACTTTTTTTTTTTACAATTTTACTAGAATCTCGTTTACAACATTTATTAGAACTTTATTTACAATGTTAATAGAATCTTGTCTGCAACATTAATTAGAATTCTGTCATACAAAAGTAATCAAAAGTTTCTTGCCAACATTTATTAGGACTTTATTTACAATGTTACTAGTATCTTGTCTAGAACATTTATTGCAACTGCGTTCACAAAAGTAATCAAAATGTTGTTGCCAATACTTATTAGAATTCTTTACAACATTAATTACAATTTCGTTTCCAGTATTGTTTAGAATTTCTTTCCCCAACATTTACCAGAATTGTGTTACGTTGTTGAGATGTGCTTAACTAAATTGCTAAGATGCAATGAACAACTGCACCGGTAGGATACAACGAACAACTACACTGTTGAGATACAAAGAACAACTGCACTGTTGAGATACAAAAGACAACTGCACTGTTGAGATACAAAGAACAACTACACTGTTGAGATACAAAGAACAACTGCACTGTTGAGATACAAAGAACAACTGCACTGCTGAGATACACCGAACAACTACATACAACTACACTGTTGAGATACACCGAACAACTACAACTACACTGTAGATATACAAAGAAAAACTACACTGTTGAGATACAAAGAAAAACTGCACTGTTGAGATACAACAACTGCACTGTTGAGATAAATCAATTGCACTGTTGAGATACACCGAACAGCTACAACTACACTGTTGAGATACACCGAACAACTACAACTACACTGTTGAGATACATCGAACAACTACAACTACACTGTTGAGATACACCGAACAACTACAACTACACTGTTGAGATACAAAGAAGAACTACACTGTTGAGATACGACGAACAGCTGCACCGTTGGGATACAACGAACAAACACTGTTAAGATGATACCCCAGCCTATGCCACTGTTGAATTACATCTAAATACCCTGGTGAAACTACTAACCACAATGTTGAGATGCAACTAACAACATGGTTGAGAACAAACCTCGCAAACGGTTGAGTTACAATAAACAACTAACCACAAGGTTGAGATACAACAAACAACTAATCACACGGTTGAAATACAAAAAACTAGCCACACGGCTGAGATGCAACAAACAGCTAAACACACAGTTGAGATACAACAAACAACTAACCACACGGTTGAAATACAACAAACTAACCACGTGGTTGAGGTACAACAAACAGCTAACTTCACGGCTGAGATACAAACAGCTAACTACACGGTTGAGACACATCAAACAGCTAAATACACAGTTGAGATACAACAAACAGCTAACTTCACGGTTGATACACAACAAACAGCTAACGGCGCGTCGGCGCGATTGAAAAACAACAATAAATAACCACACGATTTAGATACAACAAACAACTAACCACATGGTTGAGACGACACTTACCCCACTGTTGAGTATCATGATGGCGTGGTTAAAATGGTGGTATTCCAAGGTGGCCTTGGTGCCGTACAACTGGGACAGGGCTGAGCTGGACCTGTGGAGTGGAGGCGAGAAGGAGTGTTTTGTCATATCGGTTTGTCCTATCATATTGTCCTGTCATGTTGTCCAGTCATGTTATCATATCGTTTCATCCTATCATGTATGCTCAGTCTAAACTCCCGGTGTGCTGATGCCGAGATAGCGGGTTCAACCCAACACCAGTACCTCAGAAGTCGGGGTGGGTTTATCTCATGGTGAGGGACACGTAATAGGGAAAGCTAATTCACAACCAAAAATCAGCCCAGAACACTATAAGCAGTTGTACCCGTATGGACTACGTTTGCGGTTCAAAACGAGCAACAACAAAAAACATCCTATAATCTTATCCTATCGTTTTATCCTACAATTTTCTCTTATCTCTTTACACTCTCAGATTATTCTATTACGATAATATCATTCTTTGGTGTTGGGCTCAAACTTGTCTTCTATTAGATGAGGTGTTTGATTCCGTTACTTTGCTTGATTCCGTTACTTTGCATTTCCATATATATCTCATTGGACCTAATATGTCGATCACCCAATCAATCATATGTCACTTCCACAATGGAGATTTCTGTGAAAGATCTCAAACAATATCTCGATTTCTCGCGCTGGTTGTTCAGTCAGTCAGTCAGTTAGTCTATGTGTCTGTCTCTCTCGCGCTGATTTTATATTCTGTCTGTCTCGCTCTGACTGTACAGTCACCTACACAGCAAATTTCTTTCTCTCTCTCTTTCCCTCTCCCTGATTGTATATTATGTTCGTCTCTTTTCTCTCTCTCTCTCTCTCTCTCTCTCTCTCTCTCTCTCTCTCTCTCTCTCTCTCTCTCTCTCTATCTTTCACTGTCTCTTTATTTTTCTCTCTTGCTGTCTCTCTCTCTCTCTTTTCTCTCATTCTCTCTGATTGTACATTCTGTCTGCCTGTTTCTGGTCTTTGTCTGTCTGTCTCTTGTCTCTGTCTGTCTGTCTGTCACCCTGGTTGTAGTCTTTGACAGACTTCTGTTCGTTCATCTCTTGATGTTATCTTCCCCTATGCACAGATGCGTACCTCTTGCTTGTTCTCCTTCAAACCAAACCTTTTTTTCTAAGATCGTCTTTACAACACTGTTGTTTATCATGAGGTCAAACGCTCTGCGTTGTCTTTCTCCCCTAATCAAACCACATAAGGAGAAGACTCGATGACGCTGGATAGGACACAATTTTAGGACAATATCCCTGAATACTCTCTTGTCTGGAGCCCAGACGCTAAAACAGACACTCTTAGCCGGAAGCCACACGCTAAACTAGAAACTCTCTTGTCTGGAACCAACAAGCTAAGCTAGATTCTCTCTTGTCTAGAACAAACAATGCTAAACTAGACACTCTCCTCTTTGGAAGCCACGAGCTAAACTAGGCACTCTCTTGTTTTGAACCCACAAGCTAAACTAGACATTTTCTTGTCTGGAATTCACGAGCTAATCTAGACACTGTCTTGTCTGGAACCCACGACCTAAACTAGACACTCTCTTGTTTTAAACCCACAAGCTAAACTAGACACTCTCTTGTCTGGAAGCCACGAGCTAAACTAGACACTCTCTTGTCTGGAAGCCACTAGCTAAACTAGACTCTCTTGTCTGGAACCCACAAGCTAAGCTAGACACTCTTGTCTAAAACCAACAAAGCTAAACTGGACACTCTATTGTCTGGAAGCCACGAGCTAAACTAGACACTGTCTTGTCTGGAATCCACGAGCTAAACTAGATACTCTATTGTCTGGAACCCACAAGCTAAACTAGACACTCTCTTGTCTAGAACCATCAAGCTAAACTAGACACTCTCTCGTCAGGAAGACACAAGTTAAACTAGACACTCTCTTGTCTAAAACCAACAAAGCTAACCTAGACACTCTCTTGTCCGGAAGCCACGAGCTAAACTAGACATTTTCTTGTCTGGAAGTCACGAGCTAAATTTGATACTCTTTTGTCTGGAACCTTGAAGCTAAACGAAATAGCGGTAGACCTAAAACAGACGGAGAAGAGAATTACAGAGATGAAAAATACTGGGAGGACATAGAAGCAATTGTAGGGGACAGCAACAGGAAAGTCGGTTTAGCGTGGGTTGGTTGATAACTATTCCCCAATGGGGGATCAAGGGGAAGAGAAGAAGAAAAACCATTTATCATTATAGATTATGTGGTTGTTTCGGGATTTGAAATTTAAATATTGAGCACAACCCACTACTGGCAACGCCGATCGCATTCTGGTATGAACCTAAGGCCTATCCACGTCAATATGGAAGCACTATACTCGAGTTTCGCCCTCATTTGAGCTCGTCAGTAGTGCATATCCCTGACCGGATCCGGAAACAGTCCCGGATCACGCGTGTGAAGCGGGTGTGTAACCACGCGGCACACACTGGACACACCAAATTATCACAACAGAACATCACAACGCTACCCATCATAGGCTATGCTCAAGACTGCCCAATCGCCGCGACCGACGTCCGTCAATCGATGGGACCCGAACGATCAGGACTTCTCACTGGCAAGGAACACCAGGCCTCCTAAATCCAGTGAGCAATAATCATTATAGAGTATACATTTACCAGTATACAGTATACATTTATCAGTATAGTCACAATTTTTTGGGCATGTTATGAGAAGAAATGAATTGGAGAACTTGGTGACAACTGGTAAGATCGAAGGGAAGAGCCAAGGGGAAGACCTAGAAGTAAATACCTGGATGGCTTGGCCACATGGCATGGTCGAGACAGAAACACGGAGCTGATCCACGACTCTGGTGATCGAGTGAAATGGCAAAACATGACCGCCCACGCTTACCGGCATGGCACATGATGGATATATGGACATACGAGAGGGCTTCACGTGAACACCTTTAACCTCCCAATGACTCTGAGTTGTCCAAACAGGTAGGGCCAGGTCTGGCGAGTACGGAGGATGTGGTACACACTGAAAGTGGAGATCTTCGAGGATTTCGACAGCTGGACGGGCAGTATCGGGTCGTGCATTGTCATGTTGCAAAGGGACACCTTAACTCAGAAATCCACCTCGATTGGATTTGATTGGGGGTCGAAACGTCCTACTCCACTCATACACTTACAGGACTGACATACACTCATCGCCATACTGGACCTTCATTTGCCGATGAATTTCTATAGGTTTCACTCACTGCTCCTCTCTTTTGCATGTCAAAAGTGGGGCGGCAATCTTTAAACGGTCCTTACGACATCACAGTGTTAATCTGCACCGTGATGTCACGTGCTTAACATTCTTGACATCCTTAACAACAGAATGTACGGCTTACAAGACAATGACATGGTTATTGCAATTTATATCACACCTTTAGGGTTTTCATTTGAAGTCCTCTCGTAACTGACCTGAAATGATTCTACATCAAGTAACTAACAATTCATCAAGTGTTACAGGAAGCAGTATTTATGTGGTTACCAATAGCAACCTACTTTTGCTGGAAAGCATTGTTGGTTCCTCTGTGGTCAAGGTCATGGCACAAACAGGCAACTATCAGTGCCAGAATTTCGTTGTCTGTCAGCTCAGTCTGGAGTTTACAGTCCTGAAACACGGAGAGAGCAATCTGGAATTTACAGTCCCGAAACACGGAGACAACAATCTGGCATTTACACTCCTGAAACACGGAGAGAACAATCTGGAATTTACAGTCCTAAAACACGGAAAGAACACTTGGCATTTACACTCCTGAAACACGGAGAGAACAATCTGGCATTTACACTCCTGAAACATGGAGAGAACAATCTGGCGTTGACACTCCTGAAACACATAGAGAATAATCTGGAATTTACAGTCCTGAAACACGGAGAGAACTACTTGGCATTTACAATTGTCACATGCCTGTGTTCAGTGACATTAAGGTGAGTGGCCGTACAAGATAAACAGTTCACGAGATAAAATAGGGCGGATAGTAAGTCCCCCAGAGGGCGTAAATGAGAAGACAGTAAGTGAAAGGGGGAGCATAGAAGAGTCAGCTGGCTAGGATGCTGGTGAGGCAGACAGTTGGAGCAGTGAGGTTGTGTGTTGTGTGTGAAGCATTGTGGGGGATAGAATTGTTGAAAAGACAGGGACAAAGATTGACGGGGCAGTTGATGTTTGGACTCCGAGCTGAGAGGGAGTTGAGTGTAGACCAGACCAGGAGAAGGTCGTGGTCTGATAAAGTGAAGAATTGTGACGGAGTTTGGAAGATAACTCCGCACTGTGGGTTCCAGGGATAGTGAGTGGAATTCGAGACCCATAGTGGGTTACTTTGAGTCGGGCCTAGAGAGAGGCTAGTATACCTGTCGTGTGGGACGAGATTTTAGTAGCCTTGAGAGGCAGTGTTATTCGACGTGTTCCATTGGGATGGAGATATATTCTTAGAGAATTATTGTTCCTGGATTTATATGCTACATGTGTCTGTGTTAATTCAGAATTAAAGGAATATTATGTGCGCAAATTAACGCTTGTTCACTGACTGGTGTTTGGTGGTGATGCATCTTGATTAATCTGTTGTTCAACATCACATTGTTACAAGGACATACCCTAGACACAACCATAGCCACTCTATCTGTCACTTAGTCAACATTCACTTTGTGTCAGAGTAGATTTCTGGGAGGCTTCGTCGATTAGAGAGAACACTAACATCAGAGACATTAGTCGGATGCCCAATTACAACAACAATAATGAGAGCTCTCCTGTCAAGAATAAACACCATTTTCAGTAGACAACGCATGTCAAAAGTGTCGGAGAATTAATACAGAGTCCACGAGAAACCAGGTAAAAATATCATTTCTCACTCGGAGTGGGGAGAGGAGACGGGGAAAGTGTGTCCACGATATAAACACTGGGGTTTCTCCTGTGCGGGAATTGGCTAGCAGAGAGTTCACGAAAGGCCACCACAGGTAAAACCATTGCCCACCCTGAGAGGGAGAGGGGACAGCGGGGTTTATTCACAGTACACAGACAAGGTTTCGCGCTGCTGAGAGAGTCGTCTGGCGGACAGCAGGCGAAAAAGTCGGCGCTGTTTAGAACAGGGTGTTCACGAAAAATAGACAGGCGCCAAAGGTGAAGGTCAGGTGAACTTGTGCACAGCGAGTGTGTGTGTTTACGGCGTCTTCAGAGTTCGGTGCAGATAATAAGATGGAAAGGGGCGCCAGGGGAGTTACGAGGGTAATTCATGGTTAAAAACTCGCCAGGAGGAGGGGAGTTATAGGAGGAAAGTGTGGGGAACACACAAAGGTGACAATCGTTGCTCCACAGAAAAGGAAAAGTTTCTACACGGAGTATTGTGATAAAGAGAAACAGAGATGACCGGTGGGTTCATTTCAAGGCCGAGAACCAGGGAATTTGACGGAAAAATTTCCACTGAGAATAACACGTTGTTTTTCTACTGAAACTAGGATTTACGTTTAACGTCTTTGTGTGTGTGTGTCATCATCGGCAAACAAACCACAACAGTCATTCAGGTGCCGTCTTCGCAAATATGAGCGCATTTTTTCACCAAAAAAGACTTGCGAAGCGGATTTAAAGCGCGTGATCATTTTCTGCTATTCGTTGGTTTAACCGGGTCAGCAACAGTGAAACCATACCATCACTTCAAAGCGACAGTGACTACGCAGATAAACATTCATTGATTTTAAAGGTATTTTCGGCTCCCCAAAACGCAACGAAAACCCAATATTTCTGGCAAAACAAGAGCGTTCACATACATTATACAATCACAGGCCAACTCTACAGGGAGGGTTACAAAAACGTTACGGACTGTGTAGAGACAAGGCGTTGGGATAATTATCATCATCTTCAACTTTTACGACAGTCGAAAATCGTGTCACCACGTCAACAAAAAGTGACAACGCATCACGCATCAGAACATTAATTCATTGTGGGAATCTAACGTCGTAATCTTTTCAAAACAGTAACGGACAAACATTTCCAGGCGATTTTCGGACACTATTAAAAACAAACTAAGGACTTTTGTAAGATTCTACCATCACATTGGTGGCGGCAACCCTTGTTTGCTTCTGTTGTTCTCATCGTCCTAAGTATTGTTGTTGTTGTGCGTTACGTAAATATTTGTATGTGGTCCAGTGTTCGTTATAAGTAGGATATTTTTGCATTGTTTCTCGAAATGCGGGAGACGGCGCAAAGGTGAAATTGTCTAGGTACATATTGTATGTTGTTGAGAGACAGCTGACGAGTCAGTTTGTTTTGTGCTGTGGCATTGGGTCGTCTCGACATTATACACGGTGTCCAAGTGTCTACGTCAGATCTATGTACATTATTCATTTTATATTTGTTCTTTTTACTGTTTTCTCTTTACTGTTACATATAATATTTGAGTTCTTTGGATATATGGTATTGGTGTAATTCTTATGTTAATATAGCTTCTATCTAGATGGTATTTGTCAGTTTATATTATGCGCACGGTATGGTCTTTCATGGGCATGTTTATGTCAGTGGTTTTTATTTCTATGTAATCATCCGTCTGCGTTTCACCGGCCTATGCGTCTAGCGTTTAATAGTTGGCATTTAGTGTGTATCATTCATTTGTGTATGTATATGTATGTTTACAACTATTTCCAGGAATTGTTCTACAGTTATTTGATATATATATATATATATAGGAGGGAGTATAGTTATACTTCCCCCCTCACTACCTAGTGCTTATAGAGTGACTGGGTGAGTACAGAGTGATATTGTAGCACTACGGATTTACGTACACAGGGAGTGCGGGTGTACTTAGGGAAGTGACACAAAGACTAACAGCAGAGTCTGTACATTTATAGTTGGCTGATTCACAGCAACGTGTCCACAAGTACAAGATGCCTACTTTAATGGATTATATTGAAGCAGGTGAAAGAATAGGCCTGAAAGGTAAAGAGTTACAGGAGTATGCAGAAGCGAAAGAACAAAAGCAGACGGAAAGAGAGGAGAGGCATAATGAACGCGAGGCAAAAGCGTCTACAGGAAGAGAAAGAGACGCAAGTAAAACTAGCTGAAATGGAAAACAAACGTCTACAGGAAGTAAAGTTAGCTGAAATAGAAAACAAGCGTCTACAGGAAGAGAGAGAGACACAAATGGAACTTGAAAAGTTAAAACACACAAATGCGGTGGAAATCGAGAGAGAGAAGATTAAAATGGAAGCTGAAATTGCACTAAAAAAACTAGAACTATCTTCGAAAGGTCAAAGTGAGGAAAGCAGAAGACCGTCGCAGTCGTCACAGAGATTAAAACTGCCATTTTTTACGGACCGAGACAACTTGGATTCCTATTTGTCGAGATTCGAAGCATCAGTGAAGGTATTAGGCATCCCAGAAAGCGAGTACGCAATTAGACTGGGCGAGTATTTAACGGGTAAGGCCCTAGAAACTATGTTTAATTTACCTGTAGAAGAAAGGAACAACTACACTATCTTACGTCAACGTTTGCTGACAAAGTTCCAACTAACTGAGCATGGATATAGAACAAAGTTTAGACAGTTAGGGCCAGAGACAAATCAAGATTTCACAGATTTTGTTAACACAGTGAAGAATACATTTAATAAGTGGATGGAGCTGGCAGAGGTAGGAAAAGATTTTAATAAATTAGTGGATTTAGTGTTAAGAGACAAAGTGTTATCATCATGCAATACAAACTTAGTAGCTTTCTTTGAGGAACGTAAGCCAAAGGACATAGACACAATGTCTCAGTTAGGGCAAAACTATATGACTGCACATCCTAACAGTTCTATTGGGAAACTAATGAGTGAGGAAATAGTCTGTGCAGCGTACACTAAACAGGACCAGAATCCAGTCATTAGACCAAGGGCGAAAAGTGTGGATTCAGCACAGAAAGGTGAGCAACAAGAACTTCAAGATAATGGTTTCCGAGGAAACAATGTTGGTAGAGTAGGACGGTACCCATATAGAAGAGGGAACTTCCAGAGACGTCCAAATTATGCCGGATGTTGGAATTGTGGGAGCTGGAGACACAAAATGGCAGATTGTGATGCACAACCATCAGATGGACCAACGAACAACAGTAAAAGGGAGATCACTTGTTTCAAATGTGGAAGGAACGGGCATGTCAGTCATCAATGTAGGATGAGAGAAACAGAGCACTCAAATGCAGCACAAGTAATTGAGACGCTGAACAATGAAGATTGTAGTGGGTGCAAACCTCTTTTTGAAAAAGACAGTCAGCCAGTCTTAATATGTGGTCACACAGTTAAAGCAGGATCAGCAGTGCATGAAGGAGGAAGTCTGAAGATGCATCATGGGTTTGTTAATGATAGGCCAGCGTTAACAATTAGGGATTCCGGATGTACGTCCATCGGGGTGAGAAAGAGTTTAGTGCAACCCTCGGATTATACAGGAAAAAGATTAGATCCATAACATTTAATGGGACAGTAGAATTCTACCCAATAGCCGTGATAACAGTAAAAACACCATACATAACAGGAAGAGTGACAGCATGTGTTTTAGACTCACCAGTGGCAGATCTCATCATAGGAAATGTTATAGGAGTTAAAGAGTGTACAGAAGAGGAAGTAGTTTATTGGGACCAAAAATATAGTGTAAGCAGTAATGAGGTAGTTACCACAAGAGAACCTAAATTAGAGAGTATAGCTGAGGTAGAAGAGGCACTTGAAGTAGACACAGGAACTCAGGACAAGGATAGTACAGCTGAGCAGATGAGAATGGATCCCAAATATAGTGCTAGTGGCTCCCAGAGACAAGATACTACTCTGAACAAATGTTCACATAGGGTGTAGGAGAGTAGAACATAGGCAGTCAAAGAAAGGTAGATGGTGCTTCGAGAGGAAGAACAATGTTCTCACTCGCCGCTTTTCAGATGGCGGAACTGCATGTGGGCAAGTAGCAGTACCTTTAGCACACTAGAGACCGATATACTAGAACAGCTCAGGATAGTGCATGTGCAGGGCACATAGGCATAAGGCGTATGCAGCAGAAAGAAAGGTGCCAGGTATATGGGCCAAGATTGAATAAAGAGTTCAGACTAAACAGAGACTCAAGTGTAACGGTACAATATGCAGATAGGAAAGTTGAGTCAGGTCAAAAGAGTGTTCGCGACATTACTGACCCAGGGCTAGGGATAGCAAACAGATGTTGTAATTGTAGAGGTACCATGAGTCATGGGTACATGAAAGGTAGACACAGCATCGACAGGAATCAGAGGTGGGTTGATGCAAGAAAAGAACCACCTGATATATGGTCGGTACACAAATAGCTTGTGTCTTCTTAAAGATATTAATAGACCTGTGGGTACATAAGTATAATGCTTTTCTATGATGTATTATTATTATTATGTGATGTATTAGTTCATGCATTGATACAAAAGATAGAAAGTTGTTTGTATTTATGTGTGGGGAATATGGGAGTGTACTATGAGTATTTGATGTATTATGTAGTGTGGTAGCTAGAGTAAGTTGGATTTATACTAACGACTACCCAGGCAATGTGTCTGGGTCACATATTTGATAAGTATGAGTCTCCCAACATTTGAAAACGATGTTTTCTTTTGAGGGTGGGGTAGTGTCACATGCCTGTGTTCAGTGGCATTAAGGTGAGTGGCCGTACAAGATAAACAGTTCACGAGATAAAATAGGGCGGATAGTAAGTCCCCCAGAGGGCGTAAATGAGAAGACAGTAAGTGAAAGGGGGAGCTGAGAAGAGGTCAGCTGGCTAGGATGCTGGTGAGGCAGACAGTTGGAGCAGTGAGGTGGTGTGTTGTGTGTGAAGCATTGTGGGGGATAGAATTGTTGAAAAGAGAGGGACAAAGATTGACGGGACAGTTGAGGTTTGGACTCCGAGCTGAGAGGGAGTTGAGTGTAGACCAGACCAGGAGAAGGTCGTGGTCTGATAAAGTGAAGAATTGTGACGGAGTTTGGAAGATAACTCCGCACTGTGGGTTCCAGGGATAGTGAGTGGAATTCGAGACCCATAGTGGGTTACTTTGAGTCGGGCCTAGAGAGAGGCTAGTATACCTGTCGTGTGGGACGAGATTTTAGTAGCCTTGAGAGGCAAGTGTTATTCGACGTGTTCCATTGGGATGGAGATATATTCTTAGAGAATTATTGTTCCTGGATTTATATGCTACATGTGTCTGTGTTAATTCAGAATTAAAGGAATATTATGTGCGCAAATTAACGCTTGTTCACTGACTGGTGTTTGGTGGTGATGCATCTTGATTAATCTGTTGTTCAACATCACATTGTTACAAGGACATACCCTAGACACAACCATAGCCACTCTATCTGTCACTTAGTCAACATTCACTTTGTGTCAACAGTCTTGAAACACGAATAGAACAATCTGGCATTTACAGTCCTGAAACATGGAGAGAACAATCTGGCGTTTACACTCCTGAAACACAGAGATAACAATCTGGCGTTTACACCCCTGAAACACAGAGATAACAATCTGGCATTTACAGTCCTGAAACGCAAAGAGAACACTCTGGCATTTACAGTTCTGAAACATGGAGAAAGCAATCTGGCATTTACACTTCTGAAACACAGAGAGAGAACAATCTGTCATTTATAGTCCTGAAACGCAAAGAGAACAATCTGGCATTTACAGTCCTGAAACACGGAGACAACAATCTGGCATTTACACTCCTGAAACACAGAGAGAGAACAATCTGGCATTTACACAACTGAAACACGGAGAGAACAATCTGGCATAATGTTGATACACATAATATGGTTCTCAGTCCCAGGCTGAGGAAATCAATGCAATAGCATTTGTCTGAAAGCTGTCACCGAATCTGCATCTTTAAAGATAGTTGCATATCCTTTACAGGACATTTGCACATTCATTTTTTGTGTGGCAAGTTTACGTTCAGTACTTTGCCTTTCTGAACGACTGGCACCCATACAATTTTGTTAAAAAAAGCGCAACGCGGTTTGCTGCCAACTCGCCCTCAGCAGCCATGTGGGATCACCAACCGCGTTTGTAACTACTTCGCAACGGAGACTGGTAATCTATTTTTTTTTTTTTTTGCATATCCCTTACGGGACGTTGCAGTCAACACCAGCATTTTCAGCTGCTGTTGATGTACTAGGCAAGTGTTACGTTCAGTCAGTAGTTTGCCATTGCTTTCTGAACGACCGGTTCCCAGACCAGCACGTTGTAACACAACGCGACACGGTCTGCTGCATAAATCGGTCGCAGCTGAGTTTCGAACGCCTGGTACCCGGCTCACGAACTGCGTTCGCAAGCCTTTGGCCACGGAGCGACCTATCTTTATCTTACGTTAACAAAGATGTTTCCTGCTATGGGTCTGATGTAGTAGGAATAGGTGGTCAGTCTTTCCCCTCGCTTTAGCCAGCGATGAGCCCTGACAATGAATTCGCACCCGACCGAGTTCATGACATTACCAACGCAGTTCGCTATTCTGTACTCCAGGACATGCTGGTGTGTTGGGGAACGAGGAGATGGACAGGTTGACTGGATGTGCACCGTTGGGTGGGGTATAGCTCCATGCTAAGGCAGGTGGAGTCAGAACCCTTTGGGAACATGTGTATAGCGTGGAAGAACAAATACATTATTTTAACCAGGAAAGAATGGTGTTGCAGGGAGTAGTCAGAGGATTCCTTCGTAACTCAGTTCTCCAAGGAAAGACCACACGTACATATATTCCCATTGCAACTGGTATCAGTATTATTGGGACTCTTCGCTGGTTGTAGAAGATAAAGACAGAGCGCGTATGCGAATTTTTCGAGTGCTATGATGTCGAGGTTTTATCTCAACTGATGAGTCAACACCGTCCCTTGTCTTATAAAAATCTGATCACCTACACAGCAAATTGTACCCAGTCCACTCAACATTGAGGTGGACATTGAACGTCTAAGCCAATCCGCCACTGTGATAATGTTTCTGTGACGTATTAATGAAATGGCTATCTTAATAAAGCCATCTCTTTCAACCAACATAATTCGTCAGAACATGAATCCTGGATTGGCTGCCATTTTCTGATCGAGTTGTGTAATACACTGTCAATCACCCATTTCCCCCCTTTGAATAGATTAATTGTGTTAAGTCCCTTTGTACATTGCACAACACAAGCTGCAGATTAAACAAATACCCCGGTTGTTTCCTTTAGAATAAAACTACGTTATTGTGAAATTGTGATCAATTCCAGCATCACATACGAAGGTTGAAGGCAGGGGTAGCGTAGAGGTTAGTCGCTCGCCCTTCGGCGCGGTGGTAAATGAATCGACCCACATCCGGCTGGGTTTGGACTTATACAACTGACGTGGTCTTTGTGCCACGTCCACCTAGGCACGCCAGGTCCACCCAGTCACGCCAGGTCCACCCAGCCACGCCATTCCACCCAGCCACGCCAAGTCCACCCAGCCACGCCAAGTCAACCCACTCAGCCACGTCAGTTACACCCAGCAACGCCAGGTACACCTAGCCACGCCTGGTACACCTAGCCACGCCTGGTAAACCTAGCCATGCCAAGTGAACCCACCCAGCCACGCCAGGTACACTCAGCCACGCCAGGTACACCTAGCCACGTCAGGTACACCTAGCCACGTCAGGTACACTCAGCCACGCCAGGTACACCTAGCCACGTCAGGTACACTTAGCCACGTCAGGTACACCTAGATACGCCTGGTACACCTAGCCACGCCTGGTAATCTAGCCACGCCTGGTACACCTAGCCATGCCAAGTGAACCCACCCAGCCACGCCAGGTACACTCAGCCACGCCAGGTACACCTAGCCACGTCAGGTACACCTAGCCACGTCAGGTACACTCAGCCACGCCTGGTACACCTAGCCATGCCAGGTACACCCAGCCTCGCCAAGTCAACTCACCCAGCCACGCCAGGTACACCCAGCCACTCCAGTTACGCCTAGCCACGATAGGTACACTTAGCCACGTCAGGTACACCTAGCCACGTCAGGTACACCTAGCCACGTCAGGTACACCCAGCCTTGGCAAGTCAACTCACCCAGCCACGCCAGATACACTCAGCCACGCCAGGTACACCCAGCCTTGCCAAGTCAACTCACCCAGCCACGCCAGGTACACCCAGCCACGCCAGGTACGCCTAACCACGTCAGGTACACCTAGCCACGTCAGGTACACCCAGCCACGCCATGTACACCCAGCCACGCCAGATACATCCAGCCTCGCCAAGTGAATCCACCCAGCCACGCCAGGTCCACCCAGCCACACCTGGTCCACCCAGCCACGCCAGGTCCACCCAGCCACGCCAGATCCACCCAGCCTTGATTGGATACCATAAAATGTTTTTGGAAGTATAAGGGTCGTTCATTTGAAACCCGTTCCAATCGCTTTATTACAAAAGCATGAAAGAAACATTAACAGATGTGGTATAATTAAACAAAGCATTTATTTTGAATGAATAATGCACCATAGGTTGGTCAGAAGAAGTCGCCGTAGGCATTCAGGCAAGCATCCCATTGCTTCGGTTGGCGTCGAAAGCCATTGGCAAAAAAAAAAGGATTGTGGTTTCTCACTGAACCTAGTGTTTACCGCGTTCATCCGATATTTCAGTTTCTTACGAAAGACCTTTTGAATCGTCATAAAATTTGACAAATCCAATTCTTTCGCTAGGGAACTTATGCTACGACAACGGTTCATCTAACTGCTGCATCAATTTTGGCGATAGGTTTTTTCTGTTGCAACAATATGCGCTTGACCCGACCGTCGAAGATCTGTCGTGAACTGACGTCCTTTCCGAAATTGTCTCTGTTGTCTTCGACACACATTTGTTACCGTAGGCTGCCTGCATTCTTCGATGAATATACACTGGTCGACATCCTTCAAATGAAAGAAACTGAATCACCGCTCTTTGAGCTTCTATGGGCGGATTTTGGATCAACCCGGCCATTTTCTCAAAGGTCAGAAACAGAAATTATGCATAATGGGACGATAAGCACTTGCTATTTTATTCATTAGTCAGTACTTATCACATGACTATGCCATGAACATGTTCAACGTACGCAATTACGCGAGGTGCGGCACGAACAGATTTCAAATGAACGCTCCTAATAAATGTGTCCGGCTAGATACTAACATTATCTCCCACCCAGCGCCGAGTTAGCCGTGTGGCTAGAATGCCGGATTCACCTTCGGGAGACTCGGATTCGAATCCTAGATAAGATGTGGAGTTTTTTTTTTTCTGTCTGGGGCAAAAAGAAAACCATGCACAGTTCGCGGCGACTGCACTAGCCAGGCGGCCCTAATTCTTCAGGCTCAAGAACCCCCTGCCATACATCGCAAGGTACTATATTGGCAGTAAATGACAGTTTTGGACATTTAACTATATGACTTTAGGGTGTGTAATAGATTTCTTTAGTTTTACTTATAAATCTCCAACATTTCCTAGCTCTGGTTGTACATTCTAGAGAACAGCTATTTGCTCATCTCTTGATATTATCTTTCCACTTTGTCTACCTCTTGTTCTCTATTTGTTCATTTCTTGATGTTATCTTTCCACTTTGTCCACCTCCTGCTCGCTTGTTCTCTGTTTGTTCATCTCTTGATGTTATCTTTCCACTTTGTCCATATCTTGTTCTCTATTTGTTAATCTGTTGATGTTATCTTTCAATTGTGTCTACCTATTGCTCGCTCGTTCTGTATTTGTTCATTTCTTGATGTTATCTTTCCACTTTGTCCACCTCCTACTCGCTTGTTCTTAATTTGTACATCTCTTGATGTTCTCTTTCCACTATGTCCACCTCTTGCACGGTTGTCCTCTATTCGTTCATCTCTTGATGTTATCTTTCCACTTTGTCCATCTCTTGCTCGCTTGTCCTCTATTTGTTCATCTCTTGATGTTATCTTTCTACTTTGTACACCCCCTGCTCGCTTGTCCTCTATTTGTTCATCTCTTGATGTTATCTTTCCACCTTGTCCACCTCCTGCTCGCTTGTCCTCTATTTGTTCATCTCTTGAAGTTATCTTTCTACTTTGTCCACCTCCTGCTCGCTTGTCCTCTATTTGTTCATCTCTTGATGATATCTTTCGTCTTTGTCCACCTCTTGCTCGATTGTCCTCTATTCGTACATCTCTTGATGTTATCTTTCCACTTTGACCATCTCTTGCTCGCTTGTCTTTTATTTGTTCATCTCTTGATGTTATCTTTCTACTTTGTACACCCCCTGCTCGCTTGTCCTCTATTTGTTCATCTCTTGAAGTTATCTTTCCACCTTGTCCACCTCCTGCTCGCTTGTCCTCTATTTGTTCATCTCTTGAAGTTATCTTTCTACTTTGTCCACCTCCTGCTCGCTTGTCCTCTATTTGTTCATCTCTTGGTTTTATCTTTCCACTTTGTCCACATCTTGCTCGCCTGTCTTTTATTTGTTCATCTCTTGGTGTTATCTTTCCACTTTGTCCACATCTTGCTCGCCTGTCTTTTATTTGTTCATCTCTTGGTGTTATCTTTCCACTTTGTCCACATCTTGCTCGCTTACCGTTTACCTGGGAGCCCAGGTTAAATAAATCTGAATCTGCTAGGAGACAGATCAAACCCACGACCAACCGGCCGGTACTGGAGTGTTTAACCACTAAGCTACCCAGTGTCTAACGCTACACAGTGCCTAACGCTACCCAGTGCCTAACGCTACCCAGTGTCTAACGTTACCCAGTGTCTAACGCTACCCAGTGTCTAACGCTACCCAGTGTCTAACCACTACGCTACCCAGTGTCTAAAGCTACCCAGTGTCTAACGTTACCAAGTGTCTAACCACAACGCTACCCAGTGTCTAACCACTACGCTAGTCAGTGTCTAAAGCTACCCAGTGTCTAAATCTACCCCGTGTCAAAAGCTACCCAGTGTCTAAAGCTACCCAGTGTCTAACCACTACGCTACCCGGTGTCTAAAGCTAGCCAGTGTCTAACCACTACGCTACCCAGTGTCTAAAGCTACCCAGTGTCTGAAGCTACCCAGTGTCTAAAGCTACCCAGTGTCTGAAGCTACCCAGTGTCTAACCACTACGCTACCCAGTGTCTAAAGCTACCCAGTGTCTGAAGCTACCCAGTGTCTAACCACTACGCTACCCAGTGTCTAAAGCTACCCAGTGTCTGAAGCTACCCAGTGTCTGAAGCTACCCAGTGTCTAACCACTACGCTACCCAGTGTCTAAAGCTACCCAGTGTCTGAAGCTACCCAGTGTCTAAAGCTACCCAGTGTCTAACCACTACGCTACCCAGTGTCTAAAGCTACCCAGTGTCTAACCACTACGCTACCGAGTGTCTAAAGCTACCCAGTGTCTAACCACTACGCTACCCAGTGTCTAAAGCTACCCAGTGTCTAACCACTACGCTACCCAGTGTCTAAAGCTACCCAGTGTCTAACCACTACGCTACCCAGTGTCTAAAGCTACCCAGTGTCTAAAGCTAACCAGTGTCTAAAGCTACCCAGTATCTAAAGCTACCCAGTGTCTAACCACTACGCTACCCAGTGTCTAAAGCTACCCAGTGTCTAACCACTACGCTACCCAGTGTCTAAAGCTACCCAGTGTCTAACCACTACGCTACCCAGTGTCTAAAGCTACCCAGTGTCTAACCACTCAGCTACACAGTGTCTAAAGCTACCCAGTGTCTAACCACTCAGCTACACAGTGTCTAACCACTCAGCTACACAGTGTCTAACCACTCAGCTACCCAGTGTCTAACCACTCAGCTACACAGTGTCTAACCACTCAGCAACCCAGTGTCTAACCACTCAGCTACCCAGTGTCTAACCACTCAGCTACACAGTGTCTAACCACTCAGCTACCCAGTGTCTAACCACTCAGCTACACAGTGTCTAACCACTCAGCTACACAGTGTCTAACCACTACGCTACCCAGTGTCTAAAGCTACCCAGTGTCTAACCACTACGCTACCCAGTGTCTAAAGCTACCCAGTGTCTAACCACTACGCTACCCAGTGTCTAAAGCTACCCAGTGTCTAACCACTACGCTACCCAGTGTCTAAAGCTACCCAGTGTCTAACCACTACGCTACCTAGTGTCTAAAGCTACCCAGTGTCTAAAGCTACCCAGTGTCTAAAGCTACCCAGTATCTAAAGCTACCCAGTGTCTAACCACTACGCTACCCAGTGTCTAAAGCTACCCAGTGTCTAACCACTACGCTACCCAGTGTCTAAAGCTACCCAGTGTCTAACCACTCAGCTACACAGTGTCTAAAGCTACCCAGTGTCTAACCACTCAGCTACACAGTGTCTAACCACTCAGCTACACAGTGTCTAACCACTCAGCTACACAGTGTCTAACCACTCAGCTACACAGTGTCTAACCACTCAGCTACAAAGTGTCTAAAGCTACCCAGTGTCTAACCACTCAGCTACACAGTGTCTAACCACTACGCTACCCAGTGTCTAACCACTCAGCTACACAGTGTCTAAAGCTACCCAGTGTCTAACCACAACGCTACCCAGTGTCTAACCACTCAGCTACACAGTGTCTAAAGCTACCCAGTGTCTAAAGCTACCCAGTGTCTAACCACTACGCTACCCAGTGTCTAAAACTACCCAGTGTCTAACCACTCAGCTACACAGTGTCTAAAGCTACCCAGTGTCTAACCACTACGCTACCCAGTGTCTAAAACTACCCAGTGTCTAACCACTCAGCTACACAGTGTCTAAAGCTACCCAGTGTCTAACCACTACGCTACCCAGTGTCTAAAACTACCCAGTGTCTAACCACTCAGCTACACAGTGTCTAAAGCTACCCAGTGTCTAACCACTACGCTACCCAGTGTCTAAAACTACCCAGTGTCTAACCACTCAGCTACACAGTGTCTAAAGCTACC
This sequence comes from Cepaea nemoralis, assembly GCA_014155875.1. Classification (NCBI taxonomy): domain Eukaryota; kingdom Metazoa; phylum Mollusca; class Gastropoda; order Stylommatophora; family Helicidae; genus Cepaea; species Cepaea nemoralis. Next base: position 39,154 of record JACEFZ010003562.1, read on the forward strand.
CAGTGTCTAACCACTACGCTACCCAGTGTCTAAAACTACCCAGTGTCTAACCACTCAGCTACACAGTGTCTAAAGCTACCCAGTGTCTAACCACTACGCTACCCAGTGTCTAACCACTCAGCTACACAGTGTCTAAAGCTACCCAGTGTCTAACGCTACACTGTGGCTATCGCTAATCAGTGTCTAACTCTACCCAGTATCTAACGCTACCCAGTGTCTAACGCTAACCTGTGTCTAACGCCACCCATTATCTAACACTACCCAAGCTACCCAGTGTCTAACCACTCAGCTACACAGTGTCTAACCACTACGCTACCCAGTGTCTAACCACTCAGCTACACAGTGTCTAACCACTACGCTACCCAGTGTCTAACCACTCAGCTACACAGTGTCTAAAGCTACCCAGTGTCTAACCACTCAGCTACACAGTGTCTAACCACTACGCTACCCAGTGTCTAACCACTCAGCTACACAGTGTCTAAAGCTACCCAGTGTCTAACCACTACGCTACCCAGTGTCTAACCACTCAGCTACACAGTGTCTAAAGCTACCCAGTGTCTAACCACTACGCTACCCAGTGTCTAAAGCTACCCAGTGTCTAAAGCTACCCAGTGTCTAAAGCTACCCAGTATCTAAAGCTACCCAGTGTCTAACCACTACGCTACACAGTGACTAAAGCTACCCAGTGTCTAACCACTACGCTACCCAGTGTCTAAAGCTACCCAGTGTCTAACCACTCAGCTACACAGTGTCTAACCACTACGCTACCCAGTGTCTAACCACTCAGCTACACAGTGTCTAAAGCTACCCAGTGTCTAACCACTACGCTACCCAGTGTCTAAAGCTACCCAGTGTCTAACCACTCAGCTACACAGTGTCTAAAGCTACCCAGTGTCTAACCACTCAGCTACACAGTGTCTAACCACTACGCTACCCAGTGTCTAACCACGACGCTACCCAGTGTCTAACCACTCAGCTACACAGTGTCTAAAGCTACCCAGTGTCTAACCACTACGCTACCCAGTGTCTAACCACTCAGCTACACAGTGTCTAACCACTCAGCTACACAGTGTCTAACCACTCAGCTACACAGTGTCTAACCACTCAGCTAACGCTACCCAGTGTCTAACCACTCAGCTACACAGTGTCTAACCACTACGCTACCCAGTGTCTAACCACTCAGCTACACAGTGTCTAAAGCTACCCAGTGTCTAACCACTCAGCTACACAGTGTCTAAAGCTACCCAGTGTCTAACCACTACGCTACCCAGTGTCTAACCACTCAGCTACACAGTGTCTAAAGCTACCCAGTGTCTAACCACTACGCTACCCAGTGTCTAAAGCTACCCAGTGTCTAAAGCTACACAGTGTCTAAAGCTACCCAGTATCTAAAGCTACCCAGTGTCTAACCACTACGCTACCCAGTGTCTAAAGCTACCCAGTGTCTAACCACTACGCTACCCAGTGTCTAAAGCTACCCAGTGTCTAACCACTACGCTACCCAGTGTCTAAAGCTACCCAGTGTCTAACCACTCAGCTACACAGTGTCTAACCACTACGCTACCCAGTGTCTAACCACTCAGCTACACAGTGTCTAAAGCTACCCAGTGTCTAACCACTACGCTACCCAGTGTCTAAAGCTACCCAGTGTCTAACCACTCAGCTACACAGTGTCTAAAGCTACCCAGTGTCTAACCACTCAGCTACACAGTGTCTAACCACTACGCTACCCAGTGTCTAACCACTACGCTACCCAGTGTCTAACCACTCAGCTACACAGTGTCTAAAGCTACCCAGTGTCTAACCACTACGCTACCCAGTGTCTAACCACTCAGCTACACAGTGTCTAAAGCTACCCAGTGTCTAACCACTACGCTACCCAGTGTCTAAAACTACCCAGTGTCTAACCACTCAGCTACACAGTGTCTAAAGCTACCCAGTGTCTAACCACTACGCTACCCAGTGTCTAAAACTACCCAGTGTCTAACCACTCAGCTACACAGTGTCTAAAGCTACCCAGTGTCTAACCACTACGCTACCCAGTGTCTAAAGCTACCCAGCGTCTAAAGCTACCCAGTGTCTAACCACTACGCTACCCAGTGTCTAAAGCTACCCAGTGTCTAACCACTACGCTACCCAGTGTCTAAAGCTACCCAGCATCTAAAGCTACCCAGTGTCTAACCACTACGCTTCCCAGTGTCTAAAGCTACCCAGTGTCTAACCACTACGCTACCCAGTGTCTAAAGCTACCCAGTGTCTAAAGCTACCCAGTGTCTAAAGCTACCCAGTATCTAAAGCTACCCAGTGTCTAACCACTACGCTTCCCAGTGTCTAAAGCTACCCAGTGTCTAACCACTACGCTACCCAGTGTCTAAAGCTACCCAGTGTCTAAAGCTACCCAGTTTCTAACCACTACGCTATCCAGTGTCTAAAGCTACCCAGTGTCTAACCACTACGCTACCCAGTGTCTAAAGCTACCCAGTGTCTAACCACTACGCTACCGAGTGTCTAAAGCTACCCAGTGTCTAACCACTACGCTACCCAGTGTCTAAAGCTACCCAGTGTCTAACCACTACGCTACCCAGTGTCTAAACACTACGCTACCCAGTATCTAAGGCTACCCAGTGTCTAACCACTACGCTACCCAGTGTCTAACCACTACGCTACCCAATGTCTAACCACTACGCTACCCAGTGTCTAAAGCTACCCAGTGTCTAAAGCTACCCAGTGTCTAACGCTACCCAGTGTTTAACCACTACGCTACCCAGTGTCTAACGCTACCTAGTATCTACCGCTACCCAGTATCTAACGCTACCCATTGTCTAACGCTACACTGTGGCTATCGCTAATCAGTGTCTAACTCTACCCAGTATCTAACGCTACCCAGTGTCTAACGCTAACCTGTGTCTAACGCCACCCATTATCTAACACTACCCAGTGCCTACCGCTACCCAGTGTCTAACACTACGCAGTGTCCAACGCTACCCAGTGTCTAACCACTACGCTACCCAGTGTCTAACGCTACCCTTTGTCTAACCACTACACTACCCAGTGTCTAACGCTACCCTGTGTCTAACGCTACTCAATGTATAAAACTACCCAGTGCCTAACGCTACCCTCTGTCTAACGCTACCCAGTGTCTAACGCTACTCAGTGTCTAACACTAACCAGTGTCTAGCACTACTCAGTGTCTAACCACTACGCTACCCAGTGTCTAACCACTCAGCTACACAGTGTCTAACCACTCAGCTACACAGTGTCTAACCACTCAGCTACACAGTGTCTAACCACTCAGCTACACAGTGTCTAACCACTCAGCTACACAGTGTCTAACCACTCAGCTACCCAGTGTCTAACCACTCAGCTACACAGTGTCTAACCATTCAGCTACACAGTGTCTAACCACTCAGCTACACAGTGTCTAACCACTACGCTACCCAGTGTCTAACCACTCAGCTACACAGTGTCTAACCACTACGCTACCCAGTGTCTAACCACTCAGCTACACAGTGTCTAAAGCTACCCAGTGTCTAACCACTCAGCTACACAGTGTCTAACCACTCAGCTACACAGTGTCTAACCACTCAGCTACACAGTGTCTAAAGCTACCCAGTGTCTAACCACTCAGCTACACAGTGTCTAACCACTACGCTACCCAGTGTCTAACCACTCAGCTACACAGTGTCTAACCACTACGCTACCCAGTGTCTAACCACTCAGCTACACAGTGTCTAAAGCTACCCAGTGTCTAACCACTCAGCTACACAGTGTCTAACCACTACGCTACCCAGTGTCTAACCACTCAGCTACACAGTGTCTAAAGCTACCCAGTGTCTAACCACTACGCTACCCAGTGTCTAACCACTCAGCTACACAGTGTCTAAAGCTACACAGTGTCTAACCACTACGCTACCCAGTGTCTAACCACTACGCTACCCAGTGTCTAACCACTCAGCTACACAGTGTCTAAAGCTACCCAGTGTCTAACCACTACGCTACCCAGTGTCTAACCACTCAGCTACACAGTGTCTAAAGCTACCCAGTGTCTAACCACTACGCTACCCAGTGTCTAAAACTACCCAGTGTCTAACCACTCAGCTACACAGTGTCTAAAGCTACCCAGTGTCTAACCACTACGCTACCCAGTGTCTAAAACTACCCAGTGTCTAACCACTCAGCTACACAGTGTCTAAAGCTACCCAGTGTCTAACCACTACGCTACCCAGTGTCTAAAGCTACCCAGCGTCTAAAGCTACCCAGTGTCTAACCACTACGCTACCCAGTGTCTAAAGCTACCCAGTGTCTAACCACTACGCTACCCAGTGTCTAAAGCTACCCAGTATCTAAAGCTACCCAGTGTCTAACCACTACGCTTCCCAGTGTCTAAAGCTACCCAGTGTCTAACCACTACGCTACCCAGTGTCTAAAGCTACCCAGTGTCTAAAGCTACCCAGTGTCTAAAGCTACCCAGTATCTAAAGCTACCCAGTGTCTAACCACTACGCTTCCCAGTGTCTAAAGCTACCCAGTGTCTAACCACTACGCTACCCAGTGTCTAAAGCTACCCAGTGTCTAAAGCTACCCAGTTTCTAACCACTACGCTATCCAGTGTCTAAAGCTACCCAGTGTCTAACCACTACGCTACCCAGTGTCTAAAGCTACCCAGTGTCTAACCACTACGCTACCGAGTGTCTAAAGCTACCCAATGTCTAACCACTAGGCTACCCAGTGTCTAAAGCTACCCAGTGTCTAACCACTACGCTACCCAGTGTCTAAACACTACGCTACCCAGTATCTAAGGCTACCCAGTGTCTAACCACTACGCTACCCAGTGTCTAACCACTACGCTACCCAATGTCTAACCACTACGCTACCCAGTGTCTAAAGCTACCCAGTGTCTAAAGCTACCCAGTGTCTAACGCTACCCAGTGTTTAACCACTACGCTACCCAGTGTCTAACGCTACCTAGTATCTACCGCTACCTAGTATCTAACGCTACCCATTGTCTAACGCTACACTGTGGCTATCGCTAATCAGTGTCTAACTCTACCCAGTATCTAACGCTACCCAGTGTCTAACGCTAACCTGTGTCTAACGCCACCCATTATCTAACACTACCCAGTGCCTACCGCTACCCAGTGTCTAACACTACGCAGTGTCCAACGCTACCCAGTGTCTAACCACTACGCTACCCAGTGTCTAACGCTACCCTTTGTCTAACCACTACACTACCCAGTGTCTAACGCTACCCTGTGTCTAACGCTACTCAATGTATAAAACTACCCAGTGCCTAACGCTACCCTCTGTCTAACGCTACCCAGTGTCTAACGCTACTCAGTGTCTAACACTAACCAGTGTCTAGCACTACTCAGTGTCTAACCACTACGCTACCCAGTGTGTAACGCTATCCTGTGTCTAACGCTATTTAGTGTCTAACCACTACGCTACCCATTGTCTAATTACTACGCTACCCAGTGTCTAACGCTACCCAGTGTCTAACGCTACCCAGTGTCTAACGCTACTTAATGTCTAACGCTACCCTATGTCTAACCACTACGCTACCACGGCACCCTATATTTGTCGCGAAACAGTTTCATGTTAAGAGTCAGTGATATGATACGGTCGTCACATTGTGTAAGCCGGAGGCACTGGCGAATAGGTGGTCAGTCTTTCCTTCACTCAGGCAGACGAGGATCGCAGGTGTCCAACCGCGTTCACAACATCAATAGGTGGTCAGTCTTTCCTTCACTCAGGGAAACGAGGGTCGCAGGTGTCCAACCGCGTTCACAACATCAATAGGTGGTCAGTCTTTCCTTCACTCAGGCAGACGAGGATCGCAGGTGTCCAACCACGTTCACAACATCAATAGGTGGTCAGTCTTTCCTTCACTCAGGGAAACGAGGGTCGCAGGTGTCCAACCACGTTCACAACATCAATAGGTGGTCAGTCTTTCCTGCACTCAGGGAGACGAGGGTCGCAGGTGTCCAACCGCGTTCACAACATCAATAGGTGGTCAGTCTTTCCTGCACTCAGGGAGACGAGGGTCGCAGGTGTCCAACCGCGTTCACAACATCAATAGGTGGTCAGTCTTTCCTTCACTCAGGGAAACGAGGGTCGCAGGTGTCCAACAGCGTTCACAACATCAATGCAGCCAGCCAGCCCAGTAACAACTGAACAGAATGAGAGTCCGAAGACGAACTCAACGACCTTTTCAGCGTGAGGCTGACAAATTACTCACTACATCAGGGAGACACCTTTCAATTAGACACACGAGACATCATCATCATCATGAAATGCCCTGCCAGCTGGCGTAGGCGATCATGTATCACCACAGATATCGGTCTTTGGTGTTCTGGATCAATTCTTCTGATAATATTCCTCATTGCCACTGTCTTAGCCCACCCAGCATAATTTCTCCTGTTCTGCCCCTGCCTCTCTTCCCCATAATCTTTCCAGTCATTACGGCGTTCTCAAATGCGAGTTCTCCAGATTGAGGCAGACAGCTTTCTTTGGTCATGTGATGAAAAGAGAGGCAGCGGAGAACATCGTGACAACTGAAAACAAGGTAAGTTAAACAGATATCGCTTACCTGTAAGATAGCAAACATGACCTGACATACGTTGAACGCGTGCCTCCAGTTGTGGTAAGCCACATTCCTGTAGTTTTTCCTGACCGTCAGAAGCCACCGGCACAGAGTCTGTCACGGGAGAGTATAAACCAACACGTCAGCCAGTTCTGGAGACTAGTTACAACATGTATGATATGACAGGAGACCAATTACACGGGAACTTCAAATGAAAACCTTACACGTGTGATAGTAATTACAGTAACCATGCCATTGTCTTGTAACCTGTCAATATTGTTGTTAAGGATTCGAGAGTGTTACGCAAGTGACATCACAGTGCAGACGAACACGGTGACTTCAAAATTAAAGTTAAAGATGGCCGCCACACTTTTGACATACACCAAAAAGCAGCAGCGCTCCATTGTCTGTTGTTTTTTTTTAAATTTATCAGTGAAGGGGTTAAACCTATAGAAATTCATGGGTGCATGAAGATCCAATATCGTTATACATGCCTGTCAATCCAGCAAGTGTATGAGTGGAGTAGGAAGATTTGACCCGCAATCAAATCCAAACGACGTGGACTTCTGAGTAAAGGTGTCCTTTTGCAACACGACAACGCTCAACCCCATACTGCCCATGCAACGGTTGAAACCATCGAAGAACTCCACTTTCAGCGAGTACCACATGCCCGTACTCGCCAGACCTAGCCCCGAGTTATTTCCAACTGTTTGGACCACCCAGAGTGCCATTGGGACACGTAAGGTTTTTATTTGAAGCCCCCTCGTGAATTTAAATTTACGACACTACAAATCAGGAGTTGAATTAAGCTGAGCCAGGAGTCCATATCACAGCACCCAGGGCATTCCTATAAGTGCTAACGTCCTCGTGTTGGTATTGATGGTGACACATTCTGACGAGATGGTCAAATCATTTGATCTTCTGAATCAAGATCATAAATATCACCAAATGCTTTGCTAACTGAATTGAGTTTAGCCAAGAACCGACGTCACAGCACTCATAACATTCTCATAAGCACTTCATGCTCTTCTTCAACATGCAGCGAAAAGCCCCAATACTAAAGGTACCACTAGCAGTCTGATATGTGTCCGGCTCGCCTTTCCTACGAGTCCCGAGTGTCGGCCAGACCCACTGGTCACTCCCCGCAGCACCATTCTCTCCAGGCCGTGGCGATCTATTTATTTTTCTGCACTATACATATGATCCCAAAGGACCCTTACGAGGTCTGCCTTATCATGCACCAGTACACCACCGATCGGAATACAAATCAGGAAGAGATTAGAAGCAACATATGCCATCAATCTGGCCCCAAATGGTCTATTAAAATATGGGGCAAGCACTATATACACGACTCGCTTCCAGGCGTGGATACGAGATTTAATGACTTTCTTGTACAGTTCTAGAAGGTCAGCTGCACTTCAACGTTGGCCGTTCAGTTATCAGTTGGGGTATCTTCATTGCACTCCGGACAGGTCCATAGGTGCTCAGATCCTCCCCCCAGCATATGCATCAGTGTCTGGTGGCTAATTGTGCCAGTTCTGTGTTGGTTGACGAGGCACCTCGTTTTCCCAATGTACCTCTCGCGCCTGGCCGTGCCGATTCTTACTCCCAAGTCTTTCATCCTGGACAGCGATGTGGAATCACTGACGTCAAAGTCCTCTGTTCTCGCCGAATCTTTAAGGGCATTAATAACATAGTCACGATCCATGGGCTGGCCATCTACAGAGGGTGCAGAGCCAGCCAGTTTATCCGCTCGTTCATTTCCCTCGACCCCTGCATGTCCCGGGACGAAGATGAAGGTAACTTTACGGACAACAGACTTCCGCAGTGACTCAGTTCTCTGTCTGCGTACAGCTCCAGCTTCGACCTTCTGAATCATGCTCGTTGAGTCACTTAGTACAGATACATTGGTATAACGTTGGCTTCTATTTGACAAGGCGGGGTGTGGCATCGACACACTAAGTGGATCACATTGGCTTCGGGCTGCAACCTTCGTTGATGGCGTGGATGGCATACTTGCTAGCTAGACTTGTCTACTCGCTGGTGTAGAAGCAGAAAGGAAGATGGAAAACAATGACAAATAAGAAGATAATGATAAAGGAATGAGAAAAGTTAATAATGAAAAATGAATGAAGGTGTGGGGCAAAGGAATGAAGGAAGGAAGGAACATCAACTTTGCCTTGAGAATCAACCAGGATTTGATCGCAACGCACGGCAACGGATATGCAATTTTAAGAAAATAAACACGCAAACTAACCTCGTTTTCAATGCGGAACTTTTTAATTAAGCCCAAGTCAGCAAAGATTCGAACCGTGGCCGTCATCATCTCATCGTTGTCCAGGGAAAAGTCATTAAAACGCAGGTCTTGCAGATTGAGTTCGCTGGCTTCCGGTACTGACTGTTCCTGTGAACACCGCAGAAGTTGTAGAATACAGCATTGCAGAAGATATATAGAACACAACATCACAGCAGTTATAGAATACAACATCACAGAAGTTATAGAATACAACATCGATGATGTTTTAGAATAAAACATCACAGCAGTTATAGAATACAACATCACAGCAGTTATAGAATACAATATCACAGCAGTTATAGAATACAACATGGCAGAAGATTTAGAATACAATATTGCAGCAGTTATAGAATACAAGTTTTTGAACTGTATCATCACAGCAGTTATAGAATACTACATCACATAAAAGCAAAAAGGTATGATTGATCCCACATCTGAATACAATATATATATATATATATATATATATATATATATATATATAATATATATATATATATATATATATATAAATATATATATATATAAGGCAATGGAAATAGCTGAAACACAGAAGCCATAAACAATATGTTGCACTAATGCTTGTCTGGTATATTTCGCTGCATCTCATCAGGTGTATAATGCACTTCATATGATATGAAGTGTATAAGTTAATTATACTGTGGCTGACATACTTACATAGTTGCTACAACTGTTCAAACCTGGAACATGTTATCTCCACTGTACACCCAGATTCAAAACATGAACCGAGAAATGAGATAACAAATAACAAAAGCTTCACACTCGAACAATACTCATTACGAGACTTTGGGTGGTTTTGTTTTGTCTGTTAAGAACATGTCATATGATGAGCTTATAAATACTATGCATTATGTTAGAGCGATAACGTTTAACCAAAGCTTAGGAAGCAGGTTAAACGAGACCGAATTTGGAATTTTTGTTTTGAAAATTGGAATTGGAATTGGAATAGAGCGACAAACGTTCTTACATTGCAAGCTTAATTTATTGCAGAGAAATAATTATCCAAGCATAAGCAATATGTATAGTTTTCATATGAAAAGGGTTGGGATATACCGGGGAAGGTATGACTAATGTGCATGTATTTACCACGTGGAAAAGAGGTTATGAAACATTATGTTGCAATACAGTCGCTGAATGCAATAACTAAAATACAGAGTATAGATGAACAATGGGAAATGTTAAGGGACTCCTGTCAGAATCTCGAATGTCTCCAACCGAGATGCAGGAACATCGTTACGCCCGCCAGGCGAGTATTAGTTACCTGCCCGCAGGTTGCTGGCTGACGCGATAGCCAGCGGTCAGGCAAGGACAAAGCAAGACGCACGCAGTCCTCGTGAAGCCAATCCACAGAGGGCAAGCGCTTTGCGAGAAACAGACAGACAGCTTGGGTACTCGGACCAGACAGGACGTGTGGGTAGAGAAAGGCTTTGTGTAGTTCTGTGCCCGAAAGTCGAGTGCTTGTACATCTTGTGAGATAGACTGTAAAGCTGTGGGTTGTCTGTAAGTGTATTGATGTATTGTATATGTATTGTAATGATCATCACATGCCAAACTAGATCGTATTGCATGTGACTTGTAAATAAATCCATTGAACTTCGTATCGTTGTGTCTCAAGTCCAATCATGTTGTACTTGTACTTGTCTCACATGTGTTAGGTATAACGAGCCAGGTTTAAGACCCTGACACTCCATTCATCAAACTAGCAAAGAAGTATTACCGGAGAGAGGCAAAATAGCGAAGAAAAAATGGGTGAATGAAGATATCTTAAAATTGATGGACAAAAGAAAACAGAGTAAAAATGACAAACAAGAATACGCTAAGATAAATAAAGAAATAAAAGATAAATGTGGGAAGGCTAAAGAAAGTTGGTTAAACGAGCAATGCAAAAAAATTGAATTAAATTCCATTAAAGATACAAAAAATATGCACAGACAAATCAGTGAGCTTACAGGAAGAAAAATAAGAATAAATACGGGTGTTTGAAATCAAAAACAGGAAAGATAATATTAGAGGAAGATGCTATAATGAAGAGGTGGAATGAGTATATAAGAGAATTATATGTAGGAGAAAGGGAAGAATTAACAGAAGATAGTAACTTAGAAGGTCCACCTATTCTGAAAGAAGAAGTCGCTGACGCTATGAAACGTATGAAGAAAGGAAAAACAGCTGGGCCAGATGAAATCACAATAGAAGAATTAGAAGTATTGGGAGAATTTGGAGTAGATATATTAACCAAAATGTTGAATGATATTTACAGCAGTGGATATTTACCCAGTGATATGCTGAAATCTGTATTTATAGCTATACCAAAAAGACCAGGAGCAATTGATTGTGAAGATTTTCGTACAATTAACCTTATAAACCATATCACTAAGCTTCTACTCAGAATCATAATGAGAAGAACCAAAAAGAAAATAAAAATGGAAATTAGTGAAGAACAGTATGGATTTGTGGAAGGAAAGGGCACAAACAATGCAATTTATACATTACGGACACTAACAGAAAGGTCAATAGAGAAACAGAGAGACATATATTTGTGCTTCATAGATTATACTAAAGCATTTGATAAAGTAAAACATGATGAACTGATTAAAATGTTGGAAGATATCAACATTGATGGAACAGATTTAAGAATAATAAAGAATGTTTACTGGAACCAAGTAGCAGCAATTAAAATGGGAAATAAAGAGGGTAGTTACGAACAGATAAAACTAGGAGTACGACAGGGGTGTGTCTTGTCACCAGATCTGTTCTCCCTGTATAGCGAAGTAATAATCAGAGAGATCAAAGAGATGCCAGGAATACTAGTTGGAGGTTATAATATAAATAATATACGCTATGCAGATGACACAGTATTGGTGGCGGATAATTCAACAGACCTACAACAATTATTAGACGTTGTAGTAACAGAGAGTGCAAGGAAAGGACTCTCCTTGAATATCAAGAAAACAGTAACAATGGTAATATCAAAGAAAATGGTGACACCAAAATGTGACATAGAAATAGAAGGGGAAATCCTTAACCAAGTTGATAATTTTAGATACCTAGGGGCATTTATAACATCAGATGGAAGATGTACAACAGTGATTAGGAGCAGAATAGGGCAGGCAAAAGCCGCATTTCAGAAAATGAAGAGTATCTTATGCAATAAGTCACTATCACTGAATGTAAGAAAGAGAGTGCTGAAATGCTATGTGGAACCAGTTTTGCTGTATGACAGTGAATCTTGGAATGTAATTGAACAAATTAAGAAGAAATTAGAAGCAACAGAGATGTGGTTCCTGAGACGAATGTTGCGAATTCCTTGGACTGCCAGAGTAACTAATGACGACTGCCTGAAACAGGCTAATGAAACTAGAACATTATATACAACAATAAGACAGAGACAAACAGCTTTCTTCGGTCATGTGATGAGAAGAGAGGTATTGGAGAACATCGTAACAACTGGAAAGATCGAGGGGAAGAGAGGCAGAGGTAGACCAAGAGAAGTGATGCTGGATGGATTGAGACGGTGGCATGGAAGAATATCAGCAGCAGAGTTGATCCAGAAAACCAAAGACCGAGATCTGTGGAGAGCCATGAACGCCTACGCCAGCCGGCACTGCACTTGATGATGATGACAGTCGCTGAAGGTGGAATGAGGTCCCAACATTTAGTCACTTTCACGAGCAACCAAATGCAGTTAATCAATCAGACTGCTGCAAGTGAGTCGACCTTCGTCCAAAGGAAACCCATAAGAGCTTCAGGGTTTATCAGAACCAGTGGAATAAGACAACTGCATCCATCATGTGAAATGCCGATAAGCATGGGATTCGTCATTTCACTCGATTACCGTGGAGTCGTGGATCAGCTCAGTGTTCTTGTCTCGACCATGCCACGTGGCCAAGCCATCCAGGTATTTATTTATCTGTCTTCTCCTTGTTTTCTTCCCTTCGATCGTGCCAGTTGTCACCAAGTTCAATTTATTTCTTCTCATAACATGCTCAGAAAATTTTAACTATCTACTTCTAATGTCTCTAATCAGTTTATGATTTTCATGTGTTTCTGGCATGACTTGGTCAATGGTTTTTATGTCTGTCCATAGTATTCTTTGCATTGTCCTCAGAAACCACATTTTCACAGCCATCAGATGTTTTTCAACTTGACTGCTCATTGTCCACGCGTCAGATCCATACAAAAGTACAGGCTCTATGTAGCACTTCAACACTCTTTTTCTCTCAGCTATTAATATCTTTTTATTGGTCAGTATGTTTTTCATCTTGCAAAAGGCTACCTTCGCCATGACGATTATTGTTGTAATCTCTTTAAGGTATCTCCCATAAGATGTTAAAACAACTACCAAAGGCATATTCCATTCAGGAAAGACCTATTTTAGGAGTTTAAGCAGGTTAAGTTATTTGCAAGAAATAGTCTTCGGGCATGTCGTGATTGTACCGGACTCACAAAAGTATGATGACAGACATGTAGACTGATAGAGTGGCAGTTGAACTCAACAATCAAAAATAGAAAGCATTTGTTGGATGTTTCCCCCAGGACATGTTGGTGTGATGGGAAGCGAGCAGGCGGACAGACTGGCTGGGTCTGCATCCGTTGGTTTGATATTGATGCAGGATAAGTCAGATGTGATCGGGGCCCTTTGATATCGTGTGTACGGCAGAAGACGGGTAGATCATACAAAGCTTGGAGAGCTGGTACCGCAGAGAGTGACTAGATATTCTGACCAACACTCAAACCTCCAATGAAAAGCCAGACGGACATATAATCAGACTGCTACTTATACCACTAATATTGGATCTCTTCGCTGGCTTTTGAAGATGAGACGGAGCACGAATGGCAATGTGCTGAGTGCTGTGACGTCGGTTCTTAACTCAACTCCACCCAGTCTTCAAACTATCTCCCTTGTACACTGTGAGTGTTTCAACTAGTGAAGCTCTTGAAACTAACAGATCAGCTGGTTTATTGTCTCGCACTCCAGAATGGCCCAATAACTATATCCATGGAAGTTAAAACAGTAAAACACCATTTTACACGCACTGAAGCCTATTGGGTGTATGGTGCTACGGTCCTCCCAAAAAAAAACCATCCGTGTAAGTCCTTGTAAAGGAAAAGTGTCTATGCTAGGTTAACACTCATGCCATACTTTTTTTGTTTTGAACTTTGAGCAATAGATTGAAATATCCTAAGATTAAGACAGTACATTCATACCAACCCTTTGCTACCAGTGCCAATCTTGGACATTATCCAAATCAGGCATACTCAAAATCAACACCTGCCAGATGACACGCTTGGGAAGAGCTGCCAAATTTAACACCCGAAACCGCGTAAGAAATGATAGACAGGCAGTGTGGTCAGCACTTTGTGCCACATTAATTGATAGACAGAAAATAAAATGGTTTGGCCATTTCGTTAAAATGCAACATCATCAACTACCAACACTGGCCCTACATCAAAGAAGATCTGATACGAGAGCAAGAGGTGCTCCAAGAAGAAAAATGGACTAACGACAACAAAGACATCGTATTATCACATGGAATGATACTATCCAGTGCCACCCATGCGGTGCTGGAGCACTAACTACTCCACCCCACGGCGCTTGACGACACAAGTGGAAGATAATGATGATGTGTGGCAATAGCCGCGTGACAGCCAGTCGCGTTCTAAAGCAGAATGTGGCTCTTATTCAGTCAATCAATCAGCTACCGTCTCCACAATGAAGGTTGGCTGCAATGGATCTCCAACACCGTCTGTCTCTCGCCCTGACTGTACATCCTGTCAGATTGATGTTCGTCCATCTCTTGATGTTATCTTCCCACTTGTATCGTTGTCTGTCTCTTGCTCGCTTGTCCTCAACCTTGCCCTCCTGTATGGTTTTTATAAGAATTGTATGTCTTTTAACGTGACCGAAATATTTCACTTGCCTCTTTTTGATTTCTTTCATCAAATCTCTTTTCATTCCCAGTTTGTCTAGAACCTCTGCATTTGATTGTTTTTGTTTCCATGATATACAACATATTCTTCAGTATATCTCCATCTCCAGGGTCCCTATTCGACTGTCTAGTTCAGTGTTTCCCAACCTTTTTTGTGCCATGCCCCCTTAAGCCTTTCTAAAATTCATATTGCCCCCCTCCCCCGCCCCACGCCCCCCCCCCCCCCTCAACATATACATTATTTTTAATATTCAAAAATTGAAATGTTCACTAAAGAAACTTGAATGATAGGTTTTAGGAAGAAATCACTAGGTAATTATTGAGCAAACACAGTAAGTAAATTTTCAAAACATATAATGGAGAACTGAAATTCATGTACAAAATAATTTTAATGAAAGATTTTCTATATTATTTTAATTATTAGTAATTATTTATTATTTAAATTTAGTGAGATCATTGCGCTTGATGCTTGCTGCAAAGAGATCTTATGTCAGGTTCCAATTTAGTTAACTTCAGTCTCAAGTCTCCCCGTTTTGTTATATTCAGCCGATTTCTTCCATTTTCGAATTGCCCCCCTTAACAGTCAAATTGCCCCCCTGTGGGGCGTGGGCCCCACGTTGGGAACCACTGGTCTAGTTGCTTGCACAACGTCCAGGATTCCGCGCCATACAGTAGCATTGAATATGCCTTACATGGTACTGCTAGCCGAAAAGCCTCTCTATCTCTTGCCATTTCTCCCGCTTCATACGCCCTCTTCGCGCCTCTTCTACAAGAGACCATGCCTCCCACTTTTGTTTTCCTCAAGAACTGTTACGCTTAAATACGGCCAAAAGATTTCAGTTTCCGTGACTCTTTTTTTTGTTGGGGGGGGGGGGGGGAGAGAGAGAGAGAGAGAGAAAAGGGGGGGGGGGGGGGGCGCTCGCTCCACTTTGAACTCAAGCGTAGTCCATACACATTACTTCTAGTAACAATGGACTTAATTTTCCGCGTGGATTAGTTTCCTCTATTATCAGCGTCCATCTCCATTAAATGAACGCACTCCCTTTTCAGATGTACTTGTAATTTACGTCACCAAGTCAAGGACGAGAAGTCAACATTTAAGCCCAACTGACCGGTGTAGGGGTTGAACCCGCTACCTCGGCATCAGAGCACCGGATGTTTAAGAACATGTATACTGTTTATAAGCCAGTTTTCTTTGATGTTCAGGTTTTGTAAAATTTAAATATTGAGCAAAACCCACTACTGGCAACGCTGATCGTATTCTGACGTGGATAGGCCTTAGGTTCATACCAGAATACGATCAACGTTGCCAGTAGTGGGTTGTGCTTAATATTTAAATTTCAAATCCCGAAACAACCAAATAAATCAATTTTGTAAAATTGTAATATACATCCCCCACCCCCACTCCACCCCCCCCCCCTTTTTTTTTTTTTTTACTTTCTCCTTCCAAGATATTCTCAGAATATTTTTTAAACATCGAAGCTCAAAGAATCCGATTTTCCTCTTTGTGATTGCGAAATTCTCCATCACTGATTTCCAGATGTTGCCGGAGGGAAAGTTGCGTGTTGTCATCTCTAACCTGCCCAGCCAGTGTTATGCCATATATTCTTAATACCATTTAATCTCTGCATTACAATGTCCATCCTGTGTGCGAATTCCTTTCACGTGCCCTTTGTTGTCTATTATAGACAAAATATATTACAAGACGGGACAGTATAGAGATGTACACTATACTCTCTGCATTTATCACAGACCATTAGCATGTTGGAGATATAGTATCTAGTTCCTGAAACCCATCTGTCTGTACTGCGAGATATGGTATCTGGTTCCTGAAACCCGTCTGTCTGTACTGCGAGATATGGTCTCTGGTTCCTGAAACCTGTCTGTATGTATTGCGAGATATGGTCTCTGGTTCCTGAAACCCGTCTGTCTGTACTGCGAGATATGGTCTCTGGTTCCTGAAACCCGTCTGTCTGTACTGCGAGATATGGTCTCTGATTCCTGAAACCCGTCTGACTGTACTGCGAGATATGGTCTCTGGTTCCTGAAACCTGTCTGTCTGTACTGCGAGATATGGTCTCTGGTTCCTGAAACCTGTCTGTCTGTACTGCGAGATATGGTCTCTGGTTCCTGAAACCTGTCTGTCTGTACTGCGAGATATGGTCTCTGGTTCCTGAAACCTGTCTGTCTGTATTGCCTACAGTACCCTGAAGTGTAGAACCTGGTAGTCTTGAGCCTGGTCTGGTGCAGTCACCATGAACTGTGAAGGTTAGGATTTTCTTATTTCCCCACAATTTAAAAAAAAAAAAGCAATCACCGTACCAAGGATTCGACGCAAGGTCTCCCAAATACTAGCCACACTGACTAGCTGCCTCTCAACCTGCCTGTACTTTCTTCAATGCATATCTCAACCAGCCTATATTTCCTGCAATTCACATCTCAACCTGCCTATTTTTTTTTTTTATTGGCATATCCTTTTGTAGCATGATGTCTTCAGACGTTCGCATCCCCAGTCCATTTACATTTCTCAATACTCAGTAGTTAACCACAGTAAGCCGTATTGATACCCTAACTAAAAATAGAATCGTAGATTCTAGATCGAGAGAGGGTAGATGAATGGTGGGGTCTCAATTTGATTGGGTAACCCTTGGGCTGGTAACGCTCCTTAATACATAATTAATTAGCCCGCCAGTCGAAGCCTTGATTCCATCCCGTAAGGACATGTTCAAGATGCAGTGGTAAAATTTGCCCAAAAGCATTCTTTAGGATGTGGTCATCTGCACATCAGGTACCTAAATCATTTAATATGTTATGTGTAAACCTGATGAAGTGAGAGAGAGACGAATGGCCGAGTATTTTCTTGAGAAAATGTAAAAAGAAGACAGGACTTCGGTACAGTGACTCTAAAACTGCCGCTCAAAACCTGTCATGTCTACCGCAGTGAAACATTCTTACCATGTCTATTGTCTGTCTGATTTGATGATTTGCATATGCTTATGACTGTAAACCACGCTCAATGCATATGGCAAAACCTTTGTGCGCTCTGAACATTCATTGAGTGCCTATCATTCTTAACCAAACTGTACATTGCTCTTGAGAGTTACCTTTGGCAGCTTTGTTTCAGAATGTGTGATGCTATATACTGCATGTAATTTCTCCCTTATAATGGCTGAGAATGTTTGAGTGAATGAGATGATAATTATATAATTAACTTCTCATAATTGTAAAAGTAAAGACACTTATTAAATCCATGTTTGCAGGACTGCATTGCACTGTATAAATTAACCTACAGTGTTTGTCAGCTGAATACATGGGAAGGCTCATGCTATTTGTCAGGGAAAATTCATGTTTTCTTTCATTATGTGTATTCCACATGTGAAGGCCATTCTAGTGCATGATTTCTGCCATACAATGCCTACTTCTTGGTGCTTAATCACACTGTCTGTTCTCATGGTACACCGGTCCCTGTGATCTACTTATTGTGAGAAGTTACAAGATAATTGTGTGAAGCTGCCTCTGATTAGGAGTATGTGCCTATGACTTCACGGTTTTGGGGATGAACCTGGAGAAAGGATATCACCCCAAACCCCCAAATAAAATTGCACTTCATCATCAGTGAGAGGCGGGTGTTCGAATATCACACTCCCTCTGCCCCTCCCATTCCTCTCTGAATCTGTGATAGTACTGTATAACTGTGACAATGGTTCAATAGATGTAAAACACATGTTGTGCCTTTGTTTATTAACAGAGAATGAGGAAGATGGAGGAGGCCCTTTCAATTACCAGGACAACTCCAGGGAAGTCCTGAGCTCTAGTCTTCAACTCCAGCTGAAAAGTCAGACTCCAAAAAGACCAAAATGAACAACAGGTTGCAAGGATTGAGCCTGAATCCACTAATTCTGGCCTATACAGATGGCACTGAAGAAAAGTCTTTCTTAAAAAAGCCTAAGACAGGGATACTCTCCAATTTTGTAAAAGCTTCAGGCTATATCTTCAAGATAAATTCAGGAAGAAACCTTAAGAGGAGAGATCACCTGGTCTTCAGCATGTCACTACTGGCTAAGAGTGGACATTAAAGGTGCACTTGGAGCAGACCATATTCCAGCTTAATATTGGCTGAAAGCTAAAGGAGCAGAAGTTAATACATAGAGCAAATTCTCAAAATGGATTAGTGATAATTAGGTTGGTGTGGTGATTCAGTTCCATCAGAAATCTTAGGAGTGATAGACTGTGAAGAAAGACAGATAGGACATATTGTTTCTTTTTAGATCTTCCTCCACTGGAAAAGTAAAAGAACAGTCTTGGGTGTCAACTTCATGAACAGTCAAAATTAGGTGAGATAGACAGAAAGAAGAATGCTAGGACATATTGTTTCTTTTTAGATCTTCCTCTACTGGAAAAGTAAAAGAACAGTCCTAAGTGTCAACTTCATGAACTCACCAGTGAAAAGATAGAGCTTTAAAATTTCTTTCAAGATTGTGACAGCAGGGAATAGCCTGAATTGGAAAACCATCATGGAGAGAACTGTAACCTGAGCTGTCCAACACCATCATAGGTGCTAAAAGGATTAAACAGACCAGTGGAACAGAACGTCCCCATGCTTGCCCCAATTTATAGCTTATCTGGTGTTTCCCTCATTAACAGTCGAAGAAAGGATTTAAATAAAGTGTGGTGTAGGATAACCTATGGTGTAGAGATGTGAAGGAGGAGGGTTTATTTAGATTGATGTTTCTGAGGGGATAATGAGTGATGTGTTTGGGTTTTCATAGATAATGTCACTATAATTTGCATATAAACATATTTGGGATGTAAATTGTTGGCACAAAATGAAGCCTGAGTCTTCACTTGACCTCATCAGACATTAATAAAAGATTAGTTGTAAGAGAACAGTTTTGAGATATATGTCCCTGTGGTTGTCTTGTCCAACTGGTGTCAAGCATCTTCATGGTGACTGTTACTCTACTGTTGTTGTTGGTTACAGAGATTGTGGAAGTCTGTGTAGGTGTTGTCAAGTATCTTCCATGATGTATGACTTGTCTAATCTGTTGGTGTGATCATTCCTTTGTGAATGTTTGTCCAACTGTTGTCAAGATCTTCTCATGTTGTCTTGTTCAACCAGTGTAAAATACAGTTGTTGTTATGTTCACTACATTGGTACAATTGTCAATGTGATCATTTGTCCAAGTGTCTTGTGTCACTTGAAATAAATAATTAGAGATCAAACATGAGGTTGGCGACCAGAGCACAGTCAGCTGGAAGATGAGAGAACTGCTTTCATTGGTTACTGTGGCTAACTGCCAAGATCTCTATATATAAATATGGCCTAGAAGAGAAATCATCAATAAATAATTCTGTGTAGAACTTAACTTAGGTCTAATTTCTCACAGTGGGGGTACTCGATGAGCCAAAATTCTGAATGGTTTCTCTACAAGGGTTATGCGAGAATAAATATCAATACCTCTAGACATTACTTGCTGTTACTAACCTGTATCTTTTATAGAGAGATATACTTTATAGAACTTCACTCATTGGAACTTCTGTAATTCTCTATAAACCCACAAAAAAACCTCACACCTTTACAGGACATTGCTGTCAACACCAGCATCTTTCAGCTGTATGTTGATTTCTTTGCAAGATTACGCTCAGTAGTTTACCATTGCTTTCTGAGCGGCCGGCTCACATACCCCGTAAGTTATCGATGCGATTCGAACCACCGCTGATTCTTACCGTCATCACGTTAACCCACGAGAGTATACAAGATTACGGAGAAATGTCATAACCTCCAAGCCACGAAGCCGGCCAACCTGCCTATACTATCTTCAATTCACATCTCAACCTGCCTGTATTTCCTTCAATTCGTATCTCAACCAGCCTGTATTGCCTTCAATTCACATCTCAACCTGCCTGCACTATCTTCAATTCACATCTCAACCTGCCTGTATTTCCTTCAATTCGTATCTCAACCAGCCTGTATTGCCTTCAATTCACATCTCAACCTGCCTGCACTATCTTCAATTCACATCTCAACCTGCCTGTATTTCCTTCAATTCGTATCTCAACCTGCCTGTATTGCCTTCAATTCACATCTCAACCTGCCTGTACTGTCTTCAATTCACATCTCAACCTGCCTGTACTTTCTTCAATTCACATCTCAACCTTCCTGTACTGTCTTCAATTCACATCTCAACCTGCCTGCACTTTCTTCAATTCACATCTCAACCTTCCTGTACTGTCTTCAATTCACATCTCAACCTACCTGTACTTTCTTCAATTCACATCTCAACCTGCCTGTACTTTCTTCAATTCACATTTCAACCTGCCTGTACTTATTTCACATCTCAACCTGCCTGCATTTCCTGCAATTCACATTCTAATGTACTTTCTGAAGTCCTACCCAACTGAAATCAATGCACACAAACAAAATGCTACAGAAAGCTGCATTCTGTCAAAACCTGCACCGGAATATCATTAACCGAACACACACGCCATTATTGTATTCGAGGCATTTGCGTCAAGTTTTGTGTGCGAACGAGGAACGAAGTAACGAAATTTATTTTCGCAGAGTCACAAACTGGGCACACAGGCCCGTCTTACACTCGGCTCTTCCAATCACTCATCTTTCGTACATCAATTATCTATTGGGCATTTTACATTCACAAGGGGACAACATCACATTGACAAATGAACTTTGTGAACATACACATTGCATATTACCATGGTATGAGACAGGCAGGCAGCTAGACACACTTATACATGCACATGCATACACACACATACAAAAACATACGTACATATCTGCATTTATGCTAACATCATTTACACAAACTCTCACTGTAATGCACACACTCAATAACACACACACACACACTCCCTCACATACACATATACTCACTCACAATCACAAACTCACTAATAAGAGTTTACTTATATATGCATACATACTCTCCGCCTCCTTCACCACTCCTTCCCCCACTCTCTCTCTCCCTCCCTCCCACCTCTCTCTCCCTCCCTCCCACCTCTCTCTCTCTCTCTCTCTCTCTCTCTCTCTCTCTCTCTCTCTCTCTCTCGCTCGAGGAAGAAGAACAAGACGAAGCTAAAGAAAAGTATTACGCAATGTGGACTGAGAATCGGACACTATGATTGCTCGGATGACAAAATCATCAATCACGGTATTATATTGATTCAATCAATAGAAGCGGCCAGCAACGTCTTTTGAATTCACACGAACAGTGCCTCGCGGAACCTAATGCCCGTGTTTATCCGCTGATAGGAAAGTGTTATGCTCAATGCATCTTTTGTATGCTTTCGCGCGTGTGTGTGTGTGTGTGTGTGTGTGTGCATGCGTGCGTGTGTATGTGTGTGTGAGTGTGTGCGTGCGCGTGTGTGATGCATGTATGTGCGTGTAATTACTCCAAGATTCTGATCATGAACAGGATATTAACAGTGATGTTTCTACTTTTTCCTTATCTTTGATTCTCTCCTCCTTCGTCACCCCCCCCCCCCTCCTCATCGACAACTCCTACTACGTCACCTGTTCCTCCCTAGTCACATCAAATTTCGTCATTACCATCTCCGTTTTCTTTACCCCTTCCTCCTATTTCTTCTTCATCACATCCACTTTCTTTGTCACCCCTGGTCTAGAGCAGGCAACCGTGATGGTGACTATCCAATTCTCTGTGTCATCAGATATTGTTTCTCTCAGCTGTTCAAGCATTCCGCATACATCTCTCTGTCTTCCTCTGCGACTTTCGCCACGGAATTTCCACATCAGGCTGTTTCCTCTATTACATGTGGTGGCTTGATGCATCCCATAAGTTTCATTTGTTTATTCCTGATATTTATGATTCGTAAGCCAGTGAAACATCAAATCAATCAACCCAGCTAACCAACCAGCCAGCATGCCAGATAATCAACCAATCATTCAATCGACTAACTAACCAGTCAATCAGTAAACAAAGCACAATCAACCAACCAACTAGTCAATTAACCAATCAATCCACCAACAAACCAGTCAATGAACCAATCATTCATCCAATCTAAAAGTTAACTAACCAATCAAACAACCGATCAACCAGTCAATTAACCAATGAATAAACCAACCAACCAGTAAATTAACTATTTAATCATTCAATCAACAAGTCAATTACCCAATCAATCAATCAACCAGTCAATTACCCAATCAATCAATCAACCAACCAATCAATTAACCATTCAATTAACTAAACAATCAATTAACCAATCAATCAATCAACTAACCAGTCAATTAACCATTCAATTAACCAACAAACCAATTAACCAATCAATCAATCAGCCAATCAGTCTAACTAATCAATCAACGAACCAGTTAATCAACCAAACAATCAACAAACCAGTAAACCAATCAATCAACCAAACAGTCAATTAACCAATCAATCAATAAACAAACTAGTCAATTAACCAATCAATCAATAAACAAACTAGTCAATTAACCAATCAATCAACCAACAAGTCAATTAACCATTCAATCAGCCAGTCAATTAACCAATCAATCAACCAACCACCCAGTCAATCGACCAATCAACCAACACCAAGGAACAAACGGTAGCTAAAAACAAAACAAAATGGCAAGCTCACAATAAAAATTAACACAACACGTTGTTTTTTTTGCGTTTGCTCGCTTTCAACTCAAGAGTAGTCCATACACGTCCTTCTACTTCTATTGCACGGGACTGATTTTTACGTGTGCATTAGCTTTCCCATTGCCAGTGTCCCTAGTCATCTGGCGAACCCACTCCGACGTCTTAAGTACTTGTAATATACGTCCCCACGTCACGGACGAGAAGTCAACATTTTAGTCCATCTGATCGCGGTGGGGATTGAACCCGCTACCTAGACACCAGAACACCGGATGTTTAAGAGCGGGTGCTTTTATCAATTCGCGCATGCTGACCACTAACACAACACGTAAGATATGTTACCACGCTCAACCCCTCAATGAAAACACGACGCGTGACGGTAAAACTGGAAGACTACTGATGATGGGTGACGGGTGACGGGTGACGGGTGACAAGGACGACGACGATGACGATGATGATGATGATGATGATGATGATGATGATGATGATGATGATGATGATGAAAGAAAGGCAAAAACAATCAACGGATTACAAAAACTCGTGCCACGGTAACACAAGTGCCTGCTATTACGTGGTGACCGTGGGAAAAGAAATGTATTGATGTACGTAACTGTTGTATGCCGGTCTCTCTGGCTGAGGGGTTACAACACTTTCTCCGTAATCCCGTTTATCACGCAGAGTCTCGTAGGGGGAGAGAACTGGGAGCGGTTCGACCCCCGCTGGTGACTTGCGTGATACTGAGCCGGCCGCTCAGAAAGCAATGGCAAACTACTGAGCGTAATCTTGCCAAGAAATCAACAGACAGCTGAAAGATGCTTCTGTTGACAGCGATGTCCTGTAAAGGATATCCCAAAAAAAAAAAAAAAAAAAAAAACTGTTGTATCTATTTAGATATTATTGTCAATTTGTTTAAATTGTTATCAGCCAATCGGTGGTTGATTTTGGAATAATCCTCGTATAATAATAATAATAATAATTATTATTATTATTATTATTATCATTATTATTATTGTTTTTTTCCCGCGTTTCCATCCTGTTTCAGGATATTACGGTCAACACCAGCATCTTTCAGCTGTATGTTGATTCCTAGGTTAGATTACGCTCATCAGCACGCCACGACTTTCTGAGCGACCGGCTCCATACTCTCGTAAGTCACTGGCACGACTCGAACCACTTCTAATTCTCGTGCGCTCACGTCAACCACGAGAGTATTCGGGGTAAACGGAGAAAGCTGCTAACTTCTCGGCCAAGGAGCCGGCATTATTATTATTATTATTATTATTATTATTATTATTATTATTATTATTATTATTATTATTATTATTATTACTCCCAGAAAGCTTCTGTACTTAAATGTTACAGAAAACAATCTTAGAATAACATAAGTTAATGAAACAAAAACACTGTCATTCTATCTGATCCGAACAAGGCAGAAACATAACTAATCAACAGCATCGTGTGTCGGACACGTGGGTAGTAGCAATAGCGTAGTGATGAGACGACCCCCCGCCGGTATGGTGATTATTGTTTCTAATCCTCATCGGGGTAGAGTTTTAAAACCGATCTGGTCGACCCAGCCTAAAATTCGTACCAGGAAATGTCTTGAGAAGTTAAGGCGGCCGGTGTGACTTTGACCACATCAGCCACCCAGTGCCGATTGGTCTAAACAAATAGGGGTCTATCCCCCATAAGCCCAGTCTGAATTAAGTCGCGTAAACAAGATTTAGTTTTACTTATGAAACGTGGACAGCGATTCTCAGAGCACGAACTCCGTAGCTCCTGCGACCACCCTCAGGGACCTCAGAATAAACTGCCCCGAGAGCCGAATGGCAGGGTGCGTAAACAAACACCGACCTTCTCAGCGGGAAGCAGACGGAATGCCCACTTCGCCTCGAAGACTTTCTGAAAATTCTACAGCGTCCGAAAAACATCATCAAGCAATTATCAATCAATCATATATCACTGAAACATAAAATTGTTATCGTTATCCGCCAATCATCATCATCATTCAATCATCATTACAATAATAACAACAACATCATCAATCAATCATAAAATCACTCAATCAATCAATCAATCATAAAATTATCATCATCAAAATCATCAATCATCAATCAATTACCGATCAATCACCGATCAATCAGTCATCATAATTCAACAACAACACGAACAACAGTTGACATGAGTCAAAAACCGACATCACAGCACTAGGGACATGCCCATACTTTCTCCATCCTCGTCTTCCACAGCCAACGGAGAGTCCCAATGCAACAACAACAACAGAAGCAACACATGGAACCCATTAAGAGTGCGTGGCGACGACAACAAGAGACATACCTTCAACTTGGTCACCTCATCCTGCGGTACTGAAGAGTGGTAAGACAACACCTTGAAATAAACAACGGTGATATGTTGTTATTCTTTCATGTTTCGGTAAACAAACCATCACTTATTGAAAATGTAAGCAACGTTTACCAGCTCTGTGACAAAGGGGTTACGTTCGTAAATCGCAATCCCGCATACCGCGTTAGAAACACGGCTGCGGGCGATTTGGAAGAAGACAGTTTTGCGTTGGTTTTCATACAATGGTATTAGTGTCAGTCGTTCAGAAAGCAATGGCAAACAAATGAACGTAAACTTGTCAAGAAATAAACAGCATACCCAACAAAATTGTGGGATTGACTGCGACGTCCTTAAAGTATATGCAACTAAGTATACCGAAGCAACATTTGCTGTATTTGATCTGACTGAACTGACCATATCTTGCACTATATACAGACTAAATTCGCATTTAAATGTAACAAATTCATATTTACATATAAAGGATTCATATTTACACATAACAAATCCATATTTACACATACCAAATTAATATTTACACAAACATTAATTACATTGCCGCATAACAGATTTACATTTACGCATAGCAGGTTTACATGTACACAAAATATATTTAAAATGGCCTAGTCCCCCAGGTGGTCTCCGTGGCGAAGGTCTAACGGAGCGATTCGTAAGCCCGCTTACCCGCGTTGTAAACACAGCTGCGACCGATTTGGTAGCAGACCGCTTTGCGCTGGGTTTTAACGTGTTAGTATGGGAGCCGGTCGTTCGGAAAGCAAAGGCAAACTACTGAACGATACCTTGCCGAGACATTAACAACAGTAAAAAAACTGGTGTTGACTGCAAACGCCCTGTAAAGGATATGAAATTAACTGTTTTAACTATTGCATTTGCCTTTTGGCTTCGAGACAAAAGAGTGTCTAGTTATATTGTCCTCAGATTTTCTCAGTGTATGGTCTATCCCACATGCATTACATCTAAAGCTATACGAACTAATAATAAAAATCTGGAGGACAGAAGAATTACCCCATGACTGGAAAGAGTCATTATTGATACCTATCTTTAAGAAAGGAGACAAGTTCCAATGTGGAAATTATAGAGGAATATCACTGCTGTCCACAAGCTATAAGATACTATCCGCAGTATTACTAAATAGACTAAAACCATATTCAGAAGACATATTAGGTGACTACCAGGCGGGTTTTAGACAAAACAGATCAACAATAGATCAGATATTTATCTTACGACAAATAGCCGAGAAACATTGGGAATATAAAAGAGATCTCCATAGCATTTTTGTGGATTTTAAAAAGGCGTATGATAGTGTCCATAGGAATAGTCTATGGAATGCTATGCAGGAATTTGGAATACCAAGGAAGTTAATCAACATGACCAGACTATGCATGGAAGACACTTATAATATAGTAACATATAAAGGCAGGAAATCAGACCCCTTCCAAATAACATCTGGCTTGAAACAGGGTGATGCACTATCGCCGCTACTCTTCAATCTGGCTCTAGAGAAAGTTGTAAGGAAGATAAAGGAGGAATGTGATATTGGAGGAACATCCACGCTGCTTGGTTATGCAGATGATATAGATATTATAGGGCAAAGTGAACAAAAGACATTGGAAATATTGACTCACTTAAAGGAAAAAGCCCAACAGATGGGGCTGGTTATCAACCAAGATAAGACAGAATATATGGTAATTTCAAGAGACGGAATGGCTAAAAACTCTGGCCACATACAAATAGATAATATGACCATTAAAAGAACGGAAACATACAAATACCTGGGTACAATCTTCAACTGCTCCAACATCATAAGGGAAGAAATACAAACTAGAATCAACTCTGGAAATAAGATATACTATGCACTACAACATCTACTAAAATCAAAGGCGCTATCTCGTAACACCAAAATCACAATATACAAAACACTGATCAGACCAGTTGTGCTGTATGGCTCTGAAACCTGGAGTACAACGAAAGGAGACGAAGCCTTGTTACAAACCTTTGAGAACAAAATTTTAAGACGCATCTTTGGACCCATTAGGGATACACAAAGTGGAGAGTGGAAAAGAAGAAGTAACAAAGACATTTATGATCTGTTTAAGTCCCCGCTAATCACTGGTATCATGAAGGCTAATAGACTACAATGGCTGGGGCATATAGAAAGAATGGAAGATAATAGGGAAACAAAACTCGCTTACACTCAGGAAATAAATGACCGTAGACCCCGAGGTAGACCAAGAAGGCGGTGGAGAGATAATACATATACAGACCTACAAGCACTTGGAATCAACGACTGGCAAGAGAAGGTCAACCAGAGAGACGAATGGAGATGGATTGTATTTGCAGCAAAGAACCTCAATGGCTCGGAAAGCTGAAGAAGAAGAAGAAGAAGAAGAAGAAGAAGATGGTCTATCCCACGCCAGTTTCTTTTCTTCATCGCTTGGTTCACTGGGATTTGTTTAGTTCCCTCCATTGGTGATTATGTTATACCATTTACGTCCCACTATAGAGAGCAAACATTAATTAGTGCGTGTTTGTAGTTTTCTAGTAGTTCTTTTAACCATTCTGTTCTTCTGGCACATATAGTAGCATCGATTTAACACGAGTTAAAAACTCAATTTTATTTATCTGAACCCAAATGCGTTATTTTCTCCACAATCAAATAACACAAAGACATATTCAAGGGACACATAGGTTTTCAAGTACGATGTCCCGTATTAGATTTCCTCTGTTAGATTCCATCTTTTACATTTATTCTATTTCCTGTATTATTTTTCGTCTATTAGAGTTCTTCTATTACATTTCCTCTGTTAGATGATTTCCTCTTTTACATTTCTTCACTTATATTTCCTCCATTAAATTTTCTTTATTACATTTCTTCTATAAGATTTCCTCTATTACTTTTCCTCTATTACATTTCTTCGATTACATTTCTTCTATTAGATTTCCGCTATTACATTTCCTCTAATACAATTCCTGTATTACATTTCTTCTGTGATTTCCTCTATAACTTTTCCTCTATAACTTTTCTCTATTACATTTCCTCTACTACATTTCATCTATTACTTTTCACTATTACATTTTGTCAATTACATTTCCTGATAGATTTCCTCTATTACATTTTCATTTTCTCTAATACATTACCTCTGTTAGATCTTCCGTATTAGATTTACTCTATTACATTTCCTCTATTACAACCCCTCTATTACATTTCTCTAATAGATCTCGTCTAAAACATTTCCCGTATTACATTCCCTTTATTACATATCCCCTATTACATTTCATAAATGTTATTCAGGTATATGCCCCAACAGGAGAGTCCAGTGAAGATAGTGTAGAGAAATTTTATAATGACATAGAGTCTGCCTTAAAGAAATGTAAAAATTCAGAAATAAACATCATAATAGGGGACTTCAATGCAAAAGTAGGAAATCAAGGGGATAGATACACAGTAGGAAACTATGGTTTAGGAGAGAGAAATGAAAGAGGATACAGACTAGTAGAGTGGGCAAAAGAACAGGACATGATTGTAGGAAACACCTGGTTCAAGCAACACCCTAGAAGATTATGGACCTGGAGGAGTCCTGATAGCAGGATTAGAAACCGGATTGACTACATTCTCATTAGCAGAAGATTTAGAAACGCGCTAACAGTAGCAAAACCAGTTCCCAGTGCTGATTGTTATAGTGACCACAGATTACTCACAGGAACATTGAGGATAAAGTTGAAGAAAGTCAAGTATATAACAGGAAACACTAAATATGACTTGTGTACATTGAGTAATGACAAGGAAATACAAAACAAATTCAACATAGAAGTACAGAACAGATTTGAAATATTGTCTGATCTAGAGATCCTATTCCAGGATGTGGATGATCAATGGGAAATGTTGAAGAATTCAATCAGTTTGGCTGCAGAAACAACTATTCCAAAATTAAAGAAGGTAGGTCGTAAGAAATGGATGACTGAGGAAGTTTTACACTTAATGGAAACAAGAAGACTCAACAAAAATAATCCTGCCAAATATGAAGACATTCACAGACAAGTCAGAATATTATTTAGGAAGGCAAAAGAATCATGGCTTGAGGAAAAGTGCTTAGAAATTGAAAAACAACACAACAGTCAAAATACCAAATTAGTGCACAAAAGAATTCAGGAACTTACTAATAAAAGAACAAGTACATCAACAGGCTGTCTAAAAACTAAAGATGACAAAATCATAATAGAAAAAGATCAGATTCTACATGTATGGACAGATTATGTGAAAGACCTGTATAATGATAACAGAGAGGAACAGTATGCTATTAGATTTAATAATGAAGGACCAGAAATTTTAAAGATGGAGGTTCAAAATGTTCTTAAGCATATGAAAGCTGGCAAGGCCCCCGGTGCAGATAACATCACAACAGAAATGATTAAAGCTTTAGAAGAATTTGGACTAGAGCAAGTCACTAGACTGCTGAACACGTTATATGATACTGGAGATATACCTTCTGAATTATGTAACTCTGTATTTATTGCAATCCCAAAGAAATCAGGAACCTTAGAATGTGATCAACATAGAACAATTAGTATAATGAGTCACATCACAAAGATTTTGTTACGAATTATCATGCAAAGAGTGAGGAAGAAAATACAACCTGAAATAGGGGAAGAACAATGTGGGTTTGTAGAAGGAAAGGGTACAGTAAATGCTGTGTATATGCTGCGAACAGTTATTGAACGTGCTTTAGAAGTAAACAAGGATATACATTTTTGCTTTATTGACTACACAAAGGCTTTTGATAGAGTTAGACATGTCAGCATTGTGGATATGCTTGCAGATCTAAAAATTGATGGGAAAGACATTAGACTTATAAAAAACATATATTGGAAACAACAAGCTGCCATAAGGATTGATAATGAAGTAGGACAATATCAACCTATTAAGAGAGGTGTTAGGCAGGGATGTGTAATGTCTCCAGATCTTTTTTCCCTATACAGTGAAAATATTTTCAGAAATGTAGAAGACCTAAATGGAATCAGCATTGGAGGACGAAACATAAATAACATTAGATATGCAGATGATACAGTATTGATTGCAGACAATGCACAGGATCTGCAACAATTAGTAGACGCTGTTGTTGTACACAGTGAGCAGCTGGGGTTGGAATTAAATTGTAGGAAGACACAGGTTATGGTCGTCACTAGGAAGAACGAAGTACCACAATGTAATATACAAGTAAATGGGAAATATTCTTCAACAAGTGAATCGGTTCAATTATCTCGGAACAGTCATAACATCTGATGGCAGATGCCTTGAAGAGATTAGAACAAGAATCGGCATTGCGAAAGTAGCCTTTAGCAAGATGAAAAACATTCTGACCAATAAAATGACGTCAATTGAAACGAGAAAAAGAGTGTTGAGGGGATACATAGAGCCTGTTCTTTTGTATGGATGTGAAACTTGGACAATGTGCAGTCAAGCTGAAAAACATCTGATGGCTGCAGAAATGTGGTTTCTGAGGAAAATGCAAAGAATACCATGGACAGATAGAAAAACCAATGACCAAGTACTACAAGAGACAAATGAAAATCGTAGATTGATTAGAGAAATTAGACGTAGACAGTCAAAAATTTTTGGACATGTTATGAGAAGAAATGGACTGGAGAACTTAGTGACAGATGGCAAGATCGAAGGGAACAGACCAAGAGGAAGACCGAGAGGAAAATACCTGGATGGCTTGGCCACATGACATGGACGAGACAGGAACACTGAGCTGATCCACGACTCTGGTGATCGAGTGAAATGGCGAATCATGACCGCCCACGCTTTCCGGCATGGCACATGATTGATTGATTACATTTCCTCTATTACATTCACTCTATTACATTTCCTCTAATAGATCTCTAAAACATTTCCCGTATTGCATATCCTCTATTACATTTCCTCTATTAGATTCCTTCTTTTACAGTTCGTCTATTAATTACATTTCCTCTATCAACCCCATCCTGTGTGGGATGGCCCCTTTTTGACCCTGTTCAGTTGGACAGATTATATAATTACCTGCTGCTGACAACCTGATTGGCTGCATGTCTCACCGGAAACAAGACTGTCTACTTAAAATGTCAAGGTAATTAACTAATGAAGTTTTAACACGAACGTTCGCTAAGTGTTGATTTGCGTGGCAATGCTAAACTGATGACAAGCGGTTGCGTCAAAGGTATATCGTGATTTCCTTGGCTGTTTGTTATCTATTTTTGCTTAACTTCTTAATCTGTCGGTCTTTTCAATCGGCAAGACAGTAATTGTATCGCTTGAGAAATACCGCGGAGTCTTTGTTGTTGTTGTTGGCAATCGATGGGAACTTAAAATAACAGCAGATGGACGATGTATTAAGGAAGTTAGATGTAGAATAGCGCAATTATAGGCAGCATTTCACAAGAGGCAGAATATTCTCTAGCAATTTATCTTTGTAAATTGAGGCGGATAAAAGAGGCATATTGAGTATATTCATTTGAGCATATTGTGCGGGTGCGAATCAAATACAATTAGCAGACACGTGAGGGATATTATGGAAGTTTTGATGTGGTTTTATTGAAGATTCAGTAAGACAGGGGCCAAGATTGAGACAAGGGCCGGTTAGCAAAAGGGTCTCTCTAAGTTAGACAAGGGTCTCTCAGACTAGAGTTAAACAAGGTTCTCCCGGACAAAAGTTAGACAAAGATCAGTGAGAAAAGGGTCTCTCGGACAAGAGTTAGACAAGAGTCTCTCGGACAAGAGTTAGACAACGGTCAGTTAGAAGAGGGTCTCTCGGACAAGAGTTACACAAGGGTCAGTTAAAAAAGGGTCTCTCTCGGACAAGAGTTGGTTGAATAGGGTTGGTCGGACAGGGGATCGTTGGGACACCAGTCGGCCGAACAGGCGTATATCGAACAACAGTCTGTTGGATTTGGATCTTTTATACATCAGTCTTTTATACTTGGGTGGCGGGGGTAGGGATATACCGTATCAAAGGAGAAGTAAGGTGCCTCCTTCCCTCCATTAGCTACTGGACACCCTTGGGCAAGGTGGACTACCCGTTTAGCTTCCGATCAGGGTTACGTGAAGCCATGGGTGCAGGTGGTGGATGAAGTTGAAGATCAGCCAACAGATAGTTGTAGATTATGATCTCCAGCTTCGAAACGGTAGGCAGAGGATCTCCCTTTTGGGGAGAAAATGCCTACGGTCTTTGACCAGTATGGTCACTGCTAAGAAGGAAAGCAACGGCAAACTACCTTCTTTACAGATGCAAATAAAATTATGTTTTGCGGTCTCATCAAAATTCAGAGAAACGGCGTAAATGGTGCTCGATAGGAGCAGCTTCGCCCGATAGGGATAGTCATGTGCGCCAGGTGACTCCAGACAGTCAGCAGGCTACTGAGTGCAAAAGATTATTATCATTGAAAGTAGGAACTTGGAATGTTAGAACAATGAGTGCAGATGGAAAATTAGAAAAAAAATCAAACGAGAAATGGAAAGAAAGAAGATTAATATATAAGGATGTGGGAAACGAGTTTAAAAGGGGCAAGGATCAAGACAGGAGATGATTGTAAGATTATTTATTATGGGTGAGAAAAACGGCAAAGAGGTGTAGCCATTATACTGGATCGGCAAACATAAAATTCTATTAAAGGATATTGGGATGTGTCAGACAGAGGTCTATTAGTAAAATTAAAAGCAAGACCTTTTAAAATAAATGTCATTTAAATATATGACCCAACAAGTGAATACAGTGAAGAAAGTATAGAGACATTTTATAATGACATGGAGACTGCTTTGAAGAACTGTAAACAATTAGAAATGAATATCATAATGAGTGATTTCAACGCAAAAGTAGGAAATCAAGTCGATGGATGCAGTATGGGCAACCATGGTGTGGGAGAGCGAAACGAAAGAGGATACAGACGTGTAGAATTGGCGAAATAACAAGAAATGGTAGTAGGAAACACCTGGTTTAAACAGCATCATAGAAGATTATGGACATAGAGCTGTCCAGACAACAGGATTAAATCACAGGTAGATTACATCCTGATTAGCAGAAGATTTCAAAATGCGTTAACAGTCGTACAAACAGTTCCCAATACAGATTGTTACAGTGATCACATATTAATTACAGGCACATTGACAGTAAAGTTAAGTCAAGTCAAGTATACTTAAGTCGTAGACAGTCAAAATACTTTGGGCATGTTATGAGAAGAAATAAATTTGAGAACTTGGTGACAACTGGCAAGATCGAAGGGAAGAGACCAAGGGGAAGACAGAGAAATAAATACCTGGATAGTTTGGCGACGTGTAATGGTTGATACAGAAACACGGAACTGATCCACGACTCTGGTGATCGAGTTAAATGGCAAAATATGACCGCCCACGCTTATCGGCATAGCACATAATGGGTGGATACATCAGTCGGTTGCACAGGCGTCTTCGGACTATAGTCAGTCGGATATTGACCTTTTGGACAACAGTCGATTGGACATGGGTCTTTCGGACAATAGTTAATGAGACAGGAGTCTTTGGGACAATAATTAGTGGGACAGGTGTATTTGGGACAATAATCAGATGGACAATGGTCTTTCGGATAAGTCAGTCAATCAGACAGAAGTCTTTCGGACAACAATCAGTCGTACCAGGGACCACAATCCAAACATGCCAGCGATCCAGTGCGCTTCCACCGAGCCTTCATCAAACACACCACCTACCTCCAGAGCCACAGCCTGCCTGGCTGCAGCCACCGAGACCTGTTCGTAGAGCTGGCAGTTGTGTATGCCCAGACCGCAGAAGATGGCGAAGGCCTGGAGAAGGGCAGATGACATTGATGAGTCAGACAAGCTAGTCATTCTCACTATGTAGTGTGGTGCGGTGTGGTGTGGTGTGTTGTGGTGTGGTGTGGAGTGGTGTGGTGTGGTGTGGAGTGGTGTGGTGTGGTGTGGAGTGGTGTGGTGTGGAGTGGTGTGGTGTGGAGTGATGTGGTGTGGAGTGGTGTGGAGTGCAGTGGTGTGGAGTGGTGTGGAGTGGAGTGGTGTGGAGTGGAGTGGTGTGGAGTGGAGTGGTGTGGAGTGGTGTGGAGTGGTGTGGAGTGGTGTGGAGTGGTGTGGAGTGGTGTGGTGTGGAGTGGAGTGGAGTGGTGTGGAGTGGTGTGGAGTGGTGTGGAGTGGTGTGGTGTGGAGTGGTGTGGTGTGGTGTGGAGTGGTGTGGAGTGGTGTGGAGTGGTGTGGAGTGGAGTGGTGTGACGTGGAGTGGTGTGTTGTGGTGTGGAGTGGTGGGGTGTGGAGTGGTGTGGTGTGGTGTGGAGTGGAGTGGTGTGGTGTGGTGTTGACTGGTGTGGTGTGGAGTGGTGTGGTGTTTTGTGGAGTGGTGTGGTGTGGTGTGGTGTTTTGTGGAGTGGTGTGGTGCGGTGTGGTGTGGTGTGGTGCGGTGTGGTGTGGTGTGGTGTGGAGTGGTGTGGAATGGAGTGGTGTGGTGTGGAGTGGTGTGGTGTGGAGTGCTGTGGTGTGGAGTGGATGTGGTGTGGTTTTTTTATGCTATGCTATGTCGACAGATGTCACTGCACATTCGATATGAGCTCACATCAATGTCTTAGACATCTAAATCTCAAACATCTAACTCTTACACATCTCAATCGTACACATCTATACCTCACACATCTATACCTTAATACCTATTTCTTACACATCTAAATCAAACATTTACTTCTTACACATCTACTTCTAACACATCTACTTCTTACGCATACACTACTTCTGTTTACGCATATACTACTTCATACACATATACTTCTTCTTGCACATCTAGAAATGACATATGTAGTTGGCAAGGTGCTTGGTGAAATCAAATTATTTTACAAACATACTTGCTATTGCATGAAGTCTCCTCTCGAGTGTGGTGTTCTGACAACCACAGACATAAACCCATATACATTAACTCGAATTGTTGACGATATCCTCAAGCTCTAGAGGTTGCAGGTTCGACTCCGGACTCAGTCATTCGGTTGAGAAGCTTGATTTATTTTTCGGAGACAAAGGCGTCGTCGCTAGAGCTACGGGGCTCGTGCTCTGTGCGACGCTTTCGGAAGGCCGCTCTGCGGACACAGACTGAGCCATCTGAGATTAAAACCGGTGCAATGGTCGATCGTATAGATTTTAAACTCTATTTTGTACGATACATTCTTGGTTAAACGTCTTCGTGTATTCTTCAAGCATGTAATAATGAATCACCATCATGTGCTCTGACATCTGGCGTAGGCGTTTATGCATCTCCTCAGGTCTTGGTTCTTGGTGTTCCGGGTCATTTCTGCCGGTGATATTCCACCCTCCATCTCAGACCGTCCAGCCTCATTTCTCTTGAACTCTCCCTGACTTTCTACAACTGACATTTTCAATTGTCACGATGTTGTCCAATGCTCTTCTACAACTGACATTTCCAGTTGTCGCGATGCTGTCCAATGCTCTACTACTACAGATATTTCCAGTTGTCAGGATGTTATCCAATTTTCTACTACAACAGATATTTCCAGTTGTAACGATGTTATCCAATGTTGTTCTACAACTGACATTTCCAGGTGTCCCGATGTTATCCACTGCTCTACTAAAACTGACATTTCCAGGTGTCCCGATGTTATCCAATCCTCTACTAAAACTGACATTTCCAGTTGTCACGATGTTGTCCAATCCTCTACTAAAACTGACATTTCCAGTTGTCACGATGTTGTCCAATCCTCTACTAAAACTGACATTTCCAGTTGTCACGATGTTGTCCAATCCTCTACTAAAACTGACATTTCCAGTTGTCACGATGTTGTCCAATCCTCTACTAAAACTGACATTTCCAGTTGTCACGATGTTGTCCAATCCTCTACTAAAACTGACATTTCCAGTTGTCACGATGTTGTGCAATCCTCTACTAAAACTGACGTTTCCAGTTGTCACGATGTTCTCCAATCCTCTACTAAAACTGACATTTCCAGTTGTCACGATGTTGTCCAATCCTCTACTAAAACTGACATTTCCAGTTGTCACGATGTTGTCCAATCCTCTACTAAAACTGACATTTCCAGTTGTCACGATGTTGTCCAATCCTCTACTAAAACTGACATTTCCAGTTGTCACGATGTTGTCCAATCCTCTACTAAAACTGACATTTCCAGTTGTCACGATGTTGTCCAATCCTCTACTAAAACTGACATTTCCAGTTGTCCCCAAGTTTCCTAATACTAGTCTACAATTGTCATTTCCAGCTGTTATGTTTTTCAAAGCCTCTCCCCTCATCACATGCCCAACGATCGTTGTTAGATTCCTACTTATATCTGTAGGATACAAACAATATTCATAATTACGAGGTTACAGTTCACATGTTCTGACCTCGAACAGAAGGTCGTCGTGATCATCGAAGGGAAAACCGTCCAGCCGGTTAACCACCTGGGCCACACCTGCGAAGGAAAAAACAGAAAACACAAAATACATTCTAGGCCTATGCGGAAATATGGGTCCATAGGATGAGCTACCGGAGAAAGACACTGGTGAATCTCCCCATTGAAGGATGAGATAATAATAAGAAGCAGGTAAATCTCCTGACAATACCAAGCCACAGAAGCGTGCGAAACTGACCTGAGATATCCAGAAGGCAACAAAGCAGAAAACAGCATCGAACCAACGAAACACAGTAAATCTAGTAGCAATATATCCATGAGCACAAGTTCAAAGGAAACATCACAAAGGCTCAAACTATAACATATGAATAGAAAGATTTGAGCGGGGCCTGAACATCATCTTTCAAAGACTAGACCTAACCCATGTTTTGCCATGACAAGGCTAGCTATAAGCACTGGCCAATACGTTCTTGTTGGTGCATGTCCGCTGTTTGGGTCTCCAGCCTCGCCATCGTCCCAAAGATCGCCCAACATCTCCGAAAATGTGAAGTTCTGGTACCGGTATTGTAAACCCTAATGGTATCTAAGTTTGGAGAAGGGAAGACGAACCATACAACAGTCCCCTTGGTGGGGTACTTTGGTGTTGGGTCGGGATAATATGACCTCAATACTATTGCATAATACTTAAGAGTTGACACTCACGTCTATGAGAGGATTTACCGACCAATATATTTAACTAGCACACTAAATCAAATAATCAGTCACCCAACCAACACACTCACCCAAACAACAAACCAACCAACACAACCAACTTACTAACCCACACAACCAAGCAACCTACCAACCAATCATCACAACCAACCAGCACAACCAACCCACTAACCCAAACAACCAACAAGCACAACCAACCAGCACAATCAACCCACTAACCCAAACAACTAGCCAGCACAATCAACACACTAACCCAAACAACCAATCAACCAGCACAACCAACCCACTAACCCAAACAACTATCCAGCACAACCAACCCACTAACCCAAAAAACCAATCAACCAACACAACCAACCCACTAACCCAAAACAACCAATCCACTAACCCAAACAACCAATCAACCAGCACAACCAACCCACTAACCAAACAACTATCCAGCACAACCAACCCACTAACCCAAACAACTAATACACTAACCCAACCACCACTAACCCAAACAACCAATCAACCAACACAACCAACCCACTAACCCCAACAACCAACCAATCAGCCAGCACAACCAACCCACTAGCCCCAACAACCAGCTAGCCAACCAGCCAGCCAGCCAGCCGCACATCCACGAACCAGCTAATCCACACGGTGCCGTGCAAGAGAAAGAGACCACAGACACCCAGTTTACCACGTCCGCTCCACGCGAGAGTCATGACCAGGTTGACACATAGAGATGCGGTAATGTGTTATTTTCCAGTTAAACTAGTCTCTACAGCTGGCTTTTAACAAACTTACTGCCAAAGAATAATATATCGCTAAATGTGACTCCCCACTATTAGGATAGAAGGACGATATATCGCTATAATAGAGTTATCGTGTTATTTTTTTGTTTGTTTCGTGTATCTTCCTCAATTTACGTGCTCAGTGAACATAAATTTACATTTTAATACTTGTTCATTTGATTGTGTACAATATCCGGTCAAAACCCACATTTTATTTGGCACTGAATCAGTTAATATACGCAACAGGAAAAATATATTTGACAGTTATGGCCTAAGAAGACCTGTAAGGGAGTCTCAAGAAGATACATGGACCAAATTATTCGCCAAAGAGGAGACAACAACATCTGACGATCAGAGATGTATTGTTGTGCTTGCGCCATAGAGGTGATTATGAAACGTGCTGAGACAATACCAAGAAAAAAAGCATGACTCCTTGGAAAACATAGAATTTGTTTTCTTGTATGATAGTGAATCATGGACAGTAGAAGAGATTAGGAAGTACAAGGAGGCAGCGGAGGTGTGGTTTTCGATTCGTATGGTGTGAATATCTTGGATTACAGGAGGTGTATGTTGTGAATACCTTGGACTACAGGAGGTGTATGTTGTGAATACATTGGACTACATGAGGTATATGTTGTGAATACCTTGGATTACAGGAGGTGTATGTTGTGAATACCTTGGACTACAGGAGGCGTATGTTGTGAATACCTTGGACTAGCGGAGGTGTATGTTGTGAATACCTTGGACTAGCGGAGGTGTATGTTGTGAATACCTTGGACTACAGGAGGTGTATGTTGCGAATACCTTGGACTACAGGAGGTGTATGTTGTGAATACCTTGGACTAGCCGAGGTGTATGTTGCGAATACCTTGGACTAGCGGAGGTGTATGTTGCGAATACCTTGGACTAGCGGAGGTGTGTTGTGAATACCTTGGACTACAGGAGGTGTATGTTGTGAATACCTTGGACTACAGGAGGTGTATGTTGTGAATACCTTGGACTACAGGAGGTGTATGTTGTGAATACCTTGGACTACAGGAGGTGTATGTTGTGAATACCTTGGACTACAGGAGGTGTATGTTGTGAATACCTTGGACTAGCGGAGGTGTATGTTGTGAATACCTTGGACTAGCGGAGGTGTATGTTGTGAATACCTTGGACTACAGGAGGTGTATGTTGTGAATACCTTGGACTAGCGGAGGTGTATGTTGTGAATACCTTGGACTAGCGGAGGTGTATGTTGTGAATACCTTGGACTACAGGAGGTGTATGTTGTGAATACCTTGGACTAACGGAGTAGCCAGCAAGGAAGGGATAATAAAAGTAGAACATTACATACAGCTGCCGGATCTGTGGCAAGGGGGTTACGAGTGCAATTCATAATCTCATTCACCGCTTTCGAGACACAGCTGCGGGTTATTTCGAAGCAGACCGCCTTGCGTTGTTTCCATACGAAGGTATGAGTGCCGGTCGTTAATAAAGCCATGGGAAACTATTGAACATAAACTTACAAATAAATTACTAACAGCAATTCCCCCCCCCCCCCCTCCCCTTAAAAACTGGGGAGGTTGACAGTGGCGTCCTTAAAAGATATGTAAGTAACTTAATAAGAGGGATACATAGTCC
The DNA here is from genome assembly GCA_014155875.1 of Cepaea nemoralis. NCBI lineage: Eukaryota > Metazoa > Mollusca > Gastropoda > Stylommatophora > Helicidae > Cepaea > Cepaea nemoralis. Next base: position 79,447 of record JACEFZ010003562.1, read on the forward strand.
TCTTTGGTTATGTAATTATCAGAGAGGTGTGGGAATACATCGCAGCAACTGGAAATATTACTGATAAAAGAGGCAGGGACACAACTAGATGCTAATAATGCTAGATGAACTTATAGGCTGTGACATGGAGGAAAATAATAGGTTGGTTCACAACACCGAGGGCCGAGATAGGAGGAGGTACATGGACGCCAAACCACTTGAATAGCACATGATGATGATAAAACAAAGGCAAAATTGCACACGTGAATGAGATTTTTTTGCACTAAATCTATTGTTGAATTCATCGAGAGACCTAGCCGTGTTCGTAGACACGCACATAATAGATAGAATAAGCCCTCGGTCAGAAATGCACTTTTACTTGAGCCATCTAGCGAGGCGCTTGCAATGATCGAGGGAATAACTGGTCTATTACATATAATAAGCATCTCCAGATGAGAGTTGCCAGTTCGGTGTGGACATTTATTATGCTATTACCTGATCATTAATGCTTCCTGATGGGGGACGGATTTGGAAATGACACTTGACGCTTCTGTTATTAAAAAAAAATAGGTTTTACTTCATACGGAGTTGCCGTGTTCGTCCTGGGCGTAGTTCGTGTCCGTTAGACGGACACAAAAATGATTTGTGAAATATTTATCAGTGTGGATAATTGGAGGGAGCCGGGGTATCGCAGAGGCTAGCACACTTGCCTGCTGGTCTTGTGTTTTAAACATATTCCAGAAAATGTCTTCGGGGGTAATCGTGGCCAGCATAGTGCTGACTGCATCATTTACAGAGTGTTCACAGTTTTATAACAATATGGGACAGGCACCATATACACAGAACGTTTTATCGCAGGTGAAATGGGCCCACAAACAAATCACACCCAGCCCTCCCATTGTGTGCTCTTGCAGCTCCATCCGTGTTCTCCCAATAATATCCATTTATATCTGTCATTCTCGTCTCCGTCTGTTATAGGTGTCCCACCATTTTCTTTGCCTTGCGGGTTCCAGACAAGAGATTGTCTAGTTATATTGCGCTCAGGTCTTCTCAGTCTGTGTCCCATCCAGCGCCAGGGCCTTTTCTTGACCTCTTGGTTTAATTGTATTTATTGTGTTCTTCATTTAAGCTCTCCATTGGTGATTCTGACATAGCATTTCATTCCCACTATTCTGGCCAGGCACCAGTAGTGAATGTTTGTACTTCTTTGTAATTCTTTTAATTATTCTGTCTTTCTGCCATATACAATAGTATCGACTTAACACTGGAGTTAAAAACTGAACTTTATTTCCCTGAACTTTGCGGTTATTTTTGTGTCTGCAAGGCATGTCTGTCCTCCTCCACAGCGACATAATCCAAAGAAATACTTCAAGGTACACACGGGTTTCCAAGTTCGATGTCCTCTATTACATTTCCTCTATTAGATTTCCTCTATTAGATTTCCTCTATTACATTTCCTCTGTTAGGTTTCCTCTAATAGATTTCCTCTTTTACAATTCTTCTATTATATTTCCTCTATTACATTTGTTCTATTAAATTTTCTCTACGTTTCCTCTATTACATCGCCTCTATTACATCTCCTTATTATATTTCCTCTATTACATTTCCTCTTTTAGATGATTTCCTCTATTATATTTCCTTTATTACATTTCCTCTTTTAGATGGTGTCCTCTTTTAGATAGTTTCCTCTATTACATTTCCTCTATTACATTTCTTCTATTACATTTCTTCTATTACATTTCCACAATTACTTTTCCTCTATTTTTATTTATTTTGTTGCGTATCCCTTACGGGACGTTGCAGTCATCACCAGCATTTTCAGCTGCTGTTGATGTACTAGGCAAGTGTTACGTTCAGTAGTTTGCCATTGCTTTCTGAACGACTCTATTAAGTTTCCTCTATTAGATTCTCTCTGTTTTTTTGTTTGTTTGTTTGTTTGTTTTGGCGCTCGCTCGCTTTAAACTCAAGCGTAGTCCATACACACTATTTATAGTAGTGATGGACTGAATTTTGCGTGTGGATTAGCTTTCCCTATTAACAATGACCATCGCCAACAGGCGAACCCACTCCACTTCAGAGGTACTTGTAATTTATGTACCCAAGTCAAGGATGACACGTCAACATTTTAGTCCAACTGTCCGGTGTAGGGGTTGAACCGCTTACCTCATAATCAGCACACCAGATGTTTAAGAACATGCGTTCTTACCCATTCGACCTGCCGATCCTTTCTGGTACACTTTTTCTGTTAAATGATTTCCTCTATTAAATGGTTTCCTGCGTTAAATTATTTCGTCTATTACATTTTTCTATTACCTTTCCTCTATTAGATTTTCTCTGTTAATTTTCCTCCAAAACATTTAATCTGTTACATTTCCACTGTTACATATCCTCTTTTAGATGATTTCCTCTTTAAATTTTGTCCGTTAGATTTCCTCTATTACATTTTCTCTATGCGATTTTCTCTGTTAGATTTACTGCTAGATTTCCTCTATTACATTTTCTCAATTACATTTTCTCTAGGAGATTTTCTCTGTTGCATTTACTGCTAGATTTCCTCTATTACATTCCCCGTATTACGTTTCCCGTATTACATTCCCTTTATCACATTTCCTCTATTATATTTCAAGTATTACATTTCCCGTATTGCGTTCCCTCTATTATATTTCACTTATTACATTTTCTCTATTACATTTCTATGTCATCTATTTGATTTCTTCTATTAGATTTCCCGCATTACATTTCCTCTATTACATTTCCCCTGCTACATGTCCTCTTACATTCCATGTATTATATTTCTTCTGTTACGTTTCTTCTATTACGTGTCTGTGGCCAAGCCATCCAGGTATTTACTTCTCTGCCTTCCCTTTTCTTTTTTCCTCGATCTTGCCAGTTGTCGCAATGTTATCCAATTTTTTTATTCTCATAACGTGACCAAAATATTTTGACTGGAAATGTAATAGGGGAAATGTAATAGAAGGAAAGAAGATGCAATTTTTTACCCTTCGAAAATAAAGTTTGTTCGCTCGTTCGTTCGTTCGTTTTGTCTTCTATTACGTGTCTTCTATTACGTGTCTTCTATTACGTGTCTTCTATTACGTTTCTTCTATTACGTGTCTTCTATTACGTGTCTTCCATTACGTGTCTTCTATTACGTGTCTTCTATTACGTTTCTTCTATTACGTGTCTTCTATTACGTGTCTTCTATTACGTGTCTTCTATTACGTGTCTTCTATTACGTGTCTTCTATTACGTGTCTTCTATTACGTGTCTTCTATTACGTGTCTTCTATTACGTGTCTTCTATTACGTGTCTTCTATTACGTGTCTTCTATTACGTGTCTTCCATTACGTTTCTTCTATTACGTTTCTTCTATGACACTTTTCTCTATTACATGTTCTCTATTAATTTCCTGTATTAGATTTCTTCTATTACATTTCCCCTTTTACATTTCCAGTCCACATTTTTGGTCACGTTATGAGAATACATAAATTGGGAGAACTTTGCGACAAGCTGGCAAGATCGAGGAAAAAAGAAAAAGGAAGGCAGAGAAGTAAATACCTGGATGGCTTGGCCACGTGACATGGTCAAGACAGGAACGCTGAACTGATCCACATATTACATTTCTTCTATTATATTTCCTCTAGTATGTTGCCCCTATTACATTTTCTCTATTACATTTCAAGTATTACATTTCCTCTATAGGATTTCTTCTGTTACAATTTCTCTATTACACTTCGTCAACTAAATTTCCCGTATTTCATTTGAGTGTGACGTTTTGTAAAAGATTTGTAAGTAACTTAACTTAATAAGAAGGATACACAGTCCTCTTTGGTTATGTAATGTTAAGAGAGTTGTGGGAATACATCGTAGCAACTGGAAATATTACTGGCAGAAGAGACAGGGGCAGAACTAGAGCAATAATGCGAGATGAACTTGGACTGTGACATGGAGGAAAATAATATAGGTTGGTTCACAACACCGAGGACCGAGATAGGCGGGGCTACATGAATGTCAATGCCACTTGAATCGGCACATGATGATGATGAAACAAAGGCAAAAATTGAACATGTGAATGAGATAATTTATGCACTAAATCATTTTTGCATTCATCGAGAGACCAGCCGTGTCGCCGACACGCACACAACAGACTGAATAACCCACGTGTCATGAACGCACTTTTATTGAGCCATCTAGCGAGGGTTTCAATGATCGAGGGAATAACTGGTCTATTACACATAATAAGCATCTCCAGATGAGAGTTGCCAGTTCGGTGTGGACATTTATTATGCTATTATCTGATCATTTATGCTTCCTGATGGGGACGGAGTTGGAAATGACACTTGACGCTTCTATTAATAGATTTTACTTCATTCGGAGTTGCTGTGTTTCGTCCTGGGCGTAGTTTGCGTCCGTCAGGACGGCCACAGAAATGATTTATGAAATATGTATCAATGTATATAATGGGATGGAGCAGAGGTATTGCAGAGGCTAGCATACTTACCTGCAGGTGCCGTTTGTTCGAACCCCTTTCGTGGCGGGGAATTTTTTTTAAAATTGATGTAAGCACACGGGTCGATTCAGACTAGAATGAGATTTCCTGGCACCACTTTGAGGATCGGTCGACCTGGAATCCCAGGTCAATTTTGCGAATCCATCCCATTGGGATTCAAACCAAAGACCATCGGATCATCAGGTGAGCTTTTAAGAATATGTAAACGCAAGGAATTGTGCCGCTATTATGCAGACACGTCAGGCGACAGACTGCAGACAACAAGTCACGCGATAGACTACAGACGACATGTCATGCGACAGAATATAGACAAGTCACGCAACATAACATAGACAACATGTCACATAATAGAATATAGACAAAATGTCACGCTAAAGAATATAGACAACAATCAAGCGGCAGAATATAAACAAGTCACGCGGTAGAATATAGACATGTCACGCGACAGAATACAGACAACAAATCGGGCGATCTAATACAGACAATTCACGCGACAGAATACAGACAAATACATCGTTGTATTTGGTTGGGGTGGAGCATCTTTCTAGAACGATTACGTCTTCACTTAGTACACACTTGTATCTTTCTCCGTGGCACAGTTACGTGCTTCTGGATGCCCATCTGTCACGTCTAGGTCAAACCGAGGAGGCAAATGAGGACAATTCATTTAACTAAGTAGCAAATGACGTCTAGAAGTTTCTCGTCAATTGATGGCACGTCGCCATAGCGACCAACCAGAAAACGAGGTTTCGGTCTATGACGTCATTACCGCCGGTTGGCCCACTCGATATGTTAATTTTCATTCTCTAGAATATTATTATTATTATTACTTAGCAGATTCTTTGCAGCCATCGCTCTTATGATATCTTTTCTGCATGAATCTCCATCTGTAGCTAGTTCCCTACTCCTACGCATTTTAATCACTAGCATGTCTAGGTAGCTTTTAACACAAGCGTAGTCCATACAGTGCTAATATAGGATGTATTTTTAATGACTGTGAGGTTTTTGAAAATACTGCCGTTTCAAGTTTTGTATTCACCCTCTGTGGAGTTCAAGCGACATAAAAGGTAAATATAAAACTTGGAACGGCAATATTTTCAAATACTCCACAGTCATTAAAAATACACCCTGTACTTCTAGTGCTATGGACCGATTCTTGTGTGTGGATTAGCTTTCCCTATTAACAGTGTGCCTCGCACCAGAATATAGACGACGTGTAATGCGACAGAATATAGACAACATGTCACGCGAAAGAATATAGACAAGAATCACGTGGCAGATAAATGTATTAAAACTTTATCACCAGCATTTTGTTTTAATCTGTAGTCAACACACACAATCTTCTTTTCGAGGACTTGCTGGAATGTAATATGCCTGGACAGTCATGCTTAAGGGTCCAACGGTAATCTGCCATCATGTGGGCATCCCAATGTCCCTGTTATCTCTCCGGAAAAGAAATATTAATTTGTTATGGAGGCAGTGCAATGTTATGCTCATGTTGCATCGAGGCTTACAAAAACTCGACAGCATGTTTTCAACTAATTCAGAATAATTGTCTGTTTTAAAGTTACCCAGAAAGTTTTGCACAACTAAAGCAACTGATGATCAGGCTGTGGACTCTGTTATGTTCGTAGCATCAATAACATTTGGATCGTTTATTAACTTTCTAACTTGAGGTCAATCAAAAATTTCAACTTTAAGCTTTTCTGTGCTCAATTCCGAAACCTTTCTGTATAAATAAACAAAGCAAGTACCATCTTTGTTCAGGGCCTTAATAAATTGCTTCATCAAGCCAAGTTTTATATGTAATGGTGGCAGTAGAATTCTTTTTCGATCAATGAGAGGCTTGTTGACAATATTTTCTTCAACTTTAAATGCATCCCTCAACGGCCACTATTTATTTATCCAGTGCCTATCTTTTGCCCTGCTATCTCACAGACATATAAAGCATGGATATTTGGTGAATCCCCTTTGCTGTCCAAGCAAGAAGTTCATCATTTTAAGATCTACACAAACCATCCATGTATGTTCTAAATACGTCAATTATTTCAGAACTGTGCTTATTGTAGCACACTTCTCCTTCATTGTAGTAGAATGGACAATTGGAATTGAGCCATATTTGTTACCATTGCGTAAGAGAACACCTTTCAAACTTCTTTTAGAGCTGTCAATTAAAAGTCGCCACTCGTCTGGTGTATAACCTACACCCATTTCGTTTACAAGAGCTCCTACATTAGTACAAAACACAAGGTTGTTTTCTTTACAAAAGAATGGAAGAAAACCATGCCCTGTGCTATGATCAAATGTAACCTTTGTTTCAGCAGTCAGTTATTTTTTCTTTTAATTTTGAAGCCAAAAGTTCTGAAGATTCCTTGGAGAGATATAGATCTCGGATTAGATCCTTCAGTTTACGCTGGTCGAAGTGTTGAGCAGCTGGAAAATCATCTTCGAAATTACTATCACTGCCACTTGTTGTTCAACATGCCAATGCTGTTTCATCTTCTAGCAGTGAATTCGAAATCTGACTGAAAATTGGAATTGGTATGTCATCTCCGTGTGGAACAAGCCGTCTAGCTGAATCTAAATCGGGATTTTTCCATTTTGCGTGTGATTTTCCCCCGTATTAATTCCCTTAATGCCGAGATCCCTGGCGAAGTCGTTAACGACTTTCTCCGTAATCCCGTATATCCACGTAAGGGAACACAGCTGCGCAAGATTCGGAAGCGGATCGCGTCGCGCTGGTTACTTTACGGGGGTATTTGAGCCGGTCGCTCAGACATCAATGGCAAACTATTGCGCGTACTCTTGCCAAGACATCAACGACAGCTGAAAAATGCTGGTGTTGACAGCGATGTCCTGTAAATAGGATATGCGAAAAAAAATTCCCTTAATATTGACAACACAGAAATAACAGTCATCATAGTGGTTCTTGGGCTCTCTCAAAGCCATTTAAATTTCAAACTTTGTAAGGGACTAGATTGCAATAGTTTTTTTTTTTTTTTTAAATTTTCAGAGCCTTATATAGAAAATACTGTAATAATATTAATTAAATACACAAATGCCTGTATCTTAAACTAGAGCTGCTACAGACAAATAAATATGATTTTTGTATTTAGCATGCCACATTTAAGCAAAATAAAGTGTAAAATGTTTGGCACCCAAAAAACGTTGTGTGTGTAGGGTTGTGTATTAAAGTAAAGAAGCCTTGTACATGCTGTAAGGTGCATCGAGGACACGGTGCTAGTCAACTATTCTAACACACCAGTCAGCAGGTAGGTGATATGGTTAGTATCAAGCTGCCTTTACTTCCCAAGACATTCTTGGTACCCCTTTTAGGCTGTGTCAACCTGCGAGACCAAGCCAATTTTTCAAAAAAAAAATCGAATCTGCGGATCGAACCCAAGACCCTCGAGTCTGCAGACGAGTGCCTAGCCACTATGTCACTAGCCAGCAGGCGAGAGTCTAACCATTACGCTACCGCACCTCCCTAAAAGAAAGACAATTGATGAGAAAGTGATGTGTGATATATGACATGGAAAGATAATCTATGCGAAAGTGAAGTGTGATATATAACAAGGGAAGACAATCTATGAGAAAGTGAAGTGTGATAGAAGACATGGGAAGACAATCTTTGAGAAAGTGAAGTGTGATATAAAACATGGGAAGACAGTATGTAAGAAAGTGAAGTGTGATATAAGACATGGGAAGACAATCTATGTACGATATAAGACATGGGAAGATAATTTGTGAGAAAATAAAGTGTGATATAAGAAATGGGAAGACAATCTATGAGAAAGTTAAGTGTGATATAAGACATGGGAAGACAATCTATGAGAAAATAAAGTGTGATATAAGAAATGGGAAGACAATCTATGAGAAAGTGAAGTGTGATACAAGGCATTGGAAGGGAAGACTATGAGAATGTGAGGAGTGACATAAAAACTGGAAATTCAGTACGTGACGAAGCGAAGTGTGAAATATGAACAGGGAAGGTAATCTCTGAGAAACTGTAGGTGATCTATGAACATGGAAGACAAACTATGAGAAAGTGAAAGTTATCCATGAAAAAGGAAAGAAATCTATGAGAAAGCGAACTCTAAACTTTGAAAAGGAAAATACAGTATGAGAAAGTGAAGTTTGATATACGAAAAAGGAAGACAATATATGCTAAAATGAAGTGTGATCTATGATAAAAAATGTTAGTTGCATATTCTTTACAGGACATCGCAGTCAACACCAGCATCTTTTGCTGTTGTGATCGCTTGGAAAGTTTACGTTCAGTAGTTTGCCATTGCTTTCTGAACGATCGGCACCCATACCATTTCGTAAAAAACCAACGCAAGGTGGTCTGCTGCCAAATCGGCCCGCAGCTGTGTTTCAAACGCGGGTATGCGTCCTTAAATCCCATCGCCACGGAGCCGAGGATCTATGAAAAGGGAAGACAAGCTATGAGAAAGTGAAGTTTATCAATGAAAAGAGATGGCAATGTGTAAAAAGGGAAATAGACATATAAAAGGGGAGACAATCAATGAGAAGCCGTAAAATTGAAGCTAAAACCATTATTATATATTAGGCAATGTCTGCGCCCAAAGCTACCCATAAAGCCTTAAAATAAAGCCCGAAAACTATTATCTGAACCCTGTATTATAGCCACAAAGGTCACAGCCCCGTCCTGTAAGCGGTCGAGGGGTATTGTGCAAGACTAACTGATATTTGTTGGGAGTGACTTCCCATAGGTCGTGGAGAAGAAAATGAATTTTTAGTCTGTTGGCTGGTCTTTGCCATTTGCGGGAGGAAGTTGATTGTCAAGAAAGTGGAAATGCCAGACGGCGCCAGAGGGCGCCATCTCCAAGTCTTGTACCATTAAGTCTGGCTCGGGGATCGTTAGGCAAGTTTTGATGCTTGTAATAGTAGCGTGATGACAGATGGTAATGAAGCAGTTACTGGTTGCGTCTGTTCCTAGATGCGGTGTTCGTATTAATGACGTTACCACCCAAACTGTACCACAGCTGTATCTGATGTTTGTACGGTGAATATAATTGATCGTTTGTCTTATTAATAAAGGAATTGTGGCCTAGGGGTTTAAATGATTGACCTACACATCGTTGGATGTGTGTTCGATTCTCGGTAAGGATGATAATGTTGTGCTATGCAAAGTGGACTAGGAGTTCATGTCTCTCGCTATTCCCGATTAATTCGGTTGATGACAATTCTCTATAACATCGTCTCAGACTGATAAGCATCATTTATCTTGTCTGCCTCTGCTTCTGCTACCACTGATCTTTCAAGTATGTTCTCCAATGCCACTTTTCTCATTATATAGCCAGACAACACAATGTTTCACTTTTTTAAAGTTGTATATAATGTTCTATATTCATTAGCCTCTTCCAGGCAATTGTTGTTAGTTACTCTGGCAGTTCAAGGCATTCGCAAAAATCGTCCCAGGAACCACATCTCCGCTGCACGCAATCTCTTCCTCGTTTGTCCCTTCAAACTCCAAGATTCACTGTCATCCAGTAGAACAATTCGATATAAGGTTCGGTATAAAGTTCGATATCAGGTTCGATATAAATTTCGATATAACGTTCCATATCATATTCCATATAAGATTCCATATAAGGTTCTATATAAGGATCGATATAAAAGATATAATGTTCCAAATAAAATTCTATATAAAGTTGTATATAAAGTTTCATATTAATTTCTATATAACGTTCCAAATCAATTTCCATGTAAAGTCTCATATCAACTTCCACATAAAGTTCCATATAACGTTCCATATAAAGTCTGACATGAGGTTCCATATAATGTTCCATATAAGGCAAGAATCGGGATGTAAAGCTAAATACTAGCCTGTAGAGTGCAACATGGCTGTCCGACTGTTTCTCTTGCTTCCCTCCTTTGGTTGCTTTGCACCCCCACCCCACCCCCACCCTCTCTACGAGAGGCCTAACACCAGGCGAGCAGTTAGTAGATTGATTGAGCTTGTGAGAAACCGACAGGCAGTTGTTGGCCATGGCCTCCTCAAGTTCTCTACTGTATGCAGACCAACACCTTATAGAGACAACTGATTGCGGTCACCGACCAGTATGGTCACTGCCAAGAGGACAGCATTGGAGATCTACCATCTTTATTAAGGTCTAGTGACGGCGGGGTAGTGGCATCAACCCCCTACGTTGGAATTCAACGATGATTTCTCGTTCAGAAAGCAACGGCAAACTACTGAACATGTAATTGTCTAGAATATCAACAAGGGGTTAGGGTTTGTCCTGAAAAGGACATGCAACATTCAAAAAGAACATTACGATTCGAACCTATCATATCGTATGAATGGGAATCACGGACAATAAACAGTAAAGCCCAGAAGCTTCTAATTGCAATATAAATGTGGTTTCTGGAGGAAATGAAAAGAATGCCATAGACGGACAGAACGACCAACGAGGCAGTCCTTGGAGAATCAAATTAAAATCGTAAATTGATTAGAGAAATTAAACGTAAGAAGGCAACATTATTTTGGGAACGTTATGAGTGGAATAAACTGAAAACTTAGTGAAAACTGGCAACATGGAGAGTGGAAAAAACAAGAAAAAAAAACAAGGGGAAGACGGAGAAATAAATATTTGTATGGCTTGGCCACATTATCGGAACAAGAAGACAAAGTTAATCCAAGACATTGGAGATCGTGTGAGATAACGAAACATGACAGCTCACGCTTCTTGGCATGGTACGTGTTGATGATGATGATTTAACTCGATACAACAGTGTTGAAATACAATTCGAATCTGATAATGGATGTAAAGTCACAATCCTTCATATATTTAGATGACGACTAACAAAATGAGGTTTAACAAAGTGAGCTTTTGAAGTTCCCGTTCTCTATACTCTTTCTTACTAGACACATTCTGAACATTGTCTTATGTTGTTGTGGTTTGTCCATCAAGAATGATGATGACCATTCATTTCATCCAGTGGGGTTGAAAGTATGGAGCCGTGAGTTCTAAGATGGCTGATAAGGCCTATTTTGGCTCGAAATGTTCTTTGACAATGTGGACAAAGAATGCTTGACGTTTCTGGAGGAGGATTTTCTGCAGTGGTTTTTCTGTTCTGTCTTTTCTTCACAGCTCTTGCAGTCCTGGTTGCCTCACAAGTGACTGCACCCTTACGTAATGATGCACGCCACGAATTTCGGTCTCTGGCTGCAGTCTCCCAGGTGTCATGATGAATTCCAAAAGCATTCAGTGAGATTTTCAGAGTGTCTTTAAAGCGTTTCCTCTGGCCGCCTTGGGAGCGTTTACCACAACGCAACTCGTCGTAAAAAATTCGTTTAGGGAGCCTGTGATCTGGCATGCGAGACAAGTGGCCAGCCCAGCGAATCTGATTCTTCATTAGTATAGTGTGGATACTGGGCATGGACGCTCTTTCTAGGACTTCAGTGTCTGGGATCTTGTCTTGCCATTTAATCTTCAGTAACTTCCTAAGGCAGACTGTGTGGAAGTGGTTTAATTTCCTATAATGTCGCTGATAAATAGTCCAGGTTTCACAAGCATATAGCAGTGTGGATAATACAACTGCTTTGTAGACTTTCAGCTTTGTTTGCAGGTTTATTCCATTTCTGTCCCATACATTCTTGTACAGTCTGCCAAAGGCCGCACTGGCCTTGGAGATTCTTGCATTCACTTCATCATCAATTGTGGTAGCTTGTGACACAGTGCTGCCGAGATAGGTGAATTTGTCCACAACACTTAGTCTATGACCGGTCACCTTGATATTCGACAGTGTGATTATTCCCTGGAGCTGGCTGGTACATAACTACAGTCTTCTCCAAATTGATATTGAGCCCAAAGTTGGCACAGTCATGTGAGAAAGCTGAAACATTGTCTTATACACAGAGTCCGGTGTCCAGTTCCCGTCCTCTTCACTGTTTTTTTCTAGACACATTCTGAATACTGTCTGATACACGGAGTGAGATGTGCACTTTCCGTCCTGTTCGCTTTTTGCTTCTAGACACATTATGAACACTGTCTGATAACACGGAGTGAGGTGTCCAATTCGCATTTTCTCCATTCTATTCTTCCTAGACACATTCTGAACACTGTCTGAGGCACAGCTTATGAGGTGTGTAGACCCCAGAACGCACAGGGGGGGGGGGGGGGGGGGAAAGAGAATTCAGCCACTGCTTGGGTCTGAACTCCGGACCACTGTCTTGGCATGCTGGTCTGCTGACCACAAGACCACGGCTGCTGTCAAAGACATGATGACAAAAATTATAACATATCCAAGGGGTAAGAAGAAACAGTAATACATTTTCTTCCCTATCCTTTCTTCTTCTTCCTTCTTCTTCTCCATCTCCTTCCTCTTCCTACGCCTTCTTCATATTCTTCTTCGCCTTCTTCTCCTCACTCATCTCCTCCTCCTCCATCTCCCCCTTCTCCATCGCCATCTTCTCTTCCTCCCCCATCTCCCCGTCCTCCACCGCTATTTCATCCTCCTTAATCTCCACTTTCTTCTTCTTCTCCTCCTCCTCCTCCTCCTCCTCCTCCTCCTCCTCCTCCTCCTCCTCCTCCTCCTCCTCCTCCTCCTCCTCCTCCATCGTTTCTCTAAACAGTAACCCACAGCAAGAAGAGATGAAACTGCAAACTATCACAGCACCAATAGAGCAAGAAACATTCATAGCAGCTCACTTTAATTGCGAAGACGGCACTTGAACAGTATCGGAACATAACGAGAGTGTGTGAAGTCATATAGTACAGTTGAACATTCGCGTGACAATATTTAAATAAGTGCTAGAGGAAGAGTACAAACAATCATCGCTGATCGGATGAGATCGACATAATTATAGGAAAAGCCTCAATCATTGTGTACACAGTCGATTACTGTATGTAGAATCTAGGAATTACTGAGAGATTGGGACGCGGAGAGGTGTGGTAGCCCTTGCCAGTTGGCAAAATGCTGCGAGGTTACCAGTGATGACGATGGCGATGTTGATGACTATGACAACGCTAACAACGATAATGAGATGACAGGGCTGATAATGATGATGTGTATGGTCATGATGATGAATTGACTGATGATGGTGATGATTCCATGCTAATGGTAATTTATGTGATGATGATGATGGTGGTGATGATGATGATGATGATGATGATGATGATGATGATGATGATGATGATGATGATGATGATGATGATGATGATGATGATGATGATGATGATGATGATGATGATGATGATGATGATGATGACGGTAACATTTCCCAAGATGAAGAAGGTTCTCTGCAATTTATCTTTGTATATCGAGGTGAGGAAAAGTTCTTATGAGTTATATCGAGCCAATCCCCGGGAAGGTTAACCCGGTCAACAAACGCCCGCAGAAGTCGGATGTGTCGGCCTAACGGCGCAAGAACGCAGCTCTGCTGTAAACAGGCACAACGCAATCACGTCTGGGAAAAAAACAAACTCCGGATGAACGCAGAAGAAGAAGAAGAAGAAGAGGAAGAAGAAGAAGAAGTAGAAGAAGAAGAAGAAGAAGAAGAAGAAGAAGAAGAAGAAGAAGAAGAAGAAGAAGAAGAAGAAGAAGAAGAAGAAGAAGAAGAAGAAGAAGAAGAAGAAGAAGAAGAAGAAGAAGAAGATATTGAGCCAATTCTGATGTATGGAAGCGAATCATGGACGATTAGTAGACAACGAAGGAATTATGTGGAAGTTGCGGAGATGTGGTCTTATAGAAGAAGGATGAGAACACCAAGGGCGGATAAAAATAGCAATGAAGATTTCTTGAAAGAAGTGAACTCACAAAGAGAACTGGGTACTACCATCAAAAGAAGACAGTCGACATTCTTTAAGCATGCCATGAGACGGGGACAGGTGTCGTCACAGCGGGAAGGTTGAAGGGGGAAAGAGGCAGGGGGAAACCAAGAGAGAAATTGCTATCAGTTTGACATCATGGTATGGAGGAACATCAGTATCAGAAACTATTGGCAGCACACAGACAGAAGACTGGACAGATATGATCACCAACATCACACAGCATGGACTCTAAGAAGAAGATTGGGTAGTTAGTTAATCGGGGTTCCAACTTCACGGCAACGGGTCGTCCCATTATGCTCCGTTCCTGTGCCAGTGAATATCACAAAAAATGCTCCTCACTGCCACATGTGAAAAGTGGAACAGACAGGAGTCTTGACAAACCAACAGCCTGCACTAGTATACTAGGCATAATGCCGCAGCCAGAATGCCAACACGAAATTCCGCCACGGAAAATACAGTTCATTGTCGATGGAAGAGGCAGTCACTAGAAAACCAGCAGCCACACATTACTGCATATGGCAACCCAGTTAGTTCAGCAACAGGCCGACCACCTTCACCCCGAACATGCAGTTCAAGCTACAAACAACCGCTGATAGATGTAAACGCACTCCACACGACACTCAACTCACTGTGTTGCTCCACGCACTCAACTCAGTAGCAGGACGACGGAACCATGCAATGCTAGTCCAACATGAGGATAATGCGTAAGCTAGCCGCAACCACATGCATAAATACTCCAGAAGCGTTAACAGCTCAACCACCCATCCTTCATGTTGGGAACCGCTGGTGACACTACCAAGGGGAAGACGATTATATACGAGGAAATAATTAATTAATTAATTAATTAATTCATTCATTTATACATTGATACATTCATTGTTACTTGCATTGATACATTAATTCATTTATATCCACCTACGTACATACGTACGTACCTACCTACCTACGTACCTATCTACCTACCTACTGCTACCTACCTACTACCTACCTGTTCTACCTAACTACCTAGCTACTTGATTAGCTACCTACTTGCTTAGCTAGCTACCTATCTACCTAACCAATTTATGTTCCCTGCAGGAGGTTGTGACCGACCCCAACCCGGAGTTGTGTTTCTAGGCAATGTTACGTTCAGCAGTGTGATATGCTGAGTGTTTGTAAAGTCTCCCTACACTCTGCATGTAGAACAGCAATTTACATAACGGACAACATACTCTCCAATAAGCATCTGTTCTGCATACAAAGTGTAGTGAGACTTAACAAACGCACTGTATATATTATCTTTTTGTCCTTAACATCTGTACTGTGCCAAACAAAATGAAGGCTTGGACTAAACAAAAATGAAAGATGGAGAATGGGAAGTAGGGGTGTGACACAGTTATGACTTAAAAGTTGTTAATATGGTAGCAGACATGTTGCATTATAACTTTATAACACAATGACAACATGTAGGCGATATATATATATATATATATATATATATATATATATATATATATATATATGTATATATATATATATATATATATATATATATATATATATATATATATATATATATATATATATATATATATATATATATATATATATATATATATATATATGATACGAGAAGCCGCTAAATACGATTAATCATATCAAAGCACTTATTAAGTTAACACTTCCTGTGTAGTATTAGCCCACACATGCCACCTGATGATGATACCACACAATAATCTTAAATTAATATAAACAAAACAATGTCGTTTGTCCGGTTCTGCACCGGATAGAAGCGAAGGAATAATGCGCGCATGCGTGGCATACACGTTGCCATGGAAACATACCAATATGTCAGCGGTCTGGGGAATAACTGAGATCTCTGGGAAATCCTTGAGGTCACTAAAGCAATTAAGGTTAAAGGCAATCGATGGGCAGATATTGCCAGAGGGCGCTGAATGATAGAGCATCATCTTATGTGTATGGGGAGATTGTGGTCTATTCATTCACAGTGATGAACTGAATGTTTGGAAAGGGCCGAGTAGATTCCAATTTCTGTCGTCGTGATCTCTCCCTCTGTTCTCTCTCTCTCTCTCTCTCTCTCTCTCTCTCTCTCTCTCTCTCTCTGTGTGCATGTGCGCGCGTGCGTGCGTGCGTACGTGCGTGTGTGTGTGTGTGTCTGCCTCTCTCCATGCCCAACGATCTTTTGGTGTAAATATGGTACTTTTAATTTACCACTGATCTTGTTCGTGTAAATGTGGCAGTTTTAATTAACCAATTATCTTTTGAAGCAAATGCAGTAGTTTTAATTTATCAATGATCTTTTGGTGTAAATGTGATAGTTTTAATTTAACACTTATCTTTTGGTGTAAATGTGGTAGTTTTAATTTACCAATGATCTTTTCGTGTAAATTTGGTTGTTTTAAATTACCACTGATCTTTTTCGTGTGCACGTAGTGGTTTTAATTTACCACTGATCTTTTGATGTAAATGTGGTAGTTTTAAATTACCAATGTTTTCTTGTGTAAATGTAGTAGTTTTAATTTACCGATGATCTTTTGATGTAAATGTGGTAGTTTTAATTTACCAATGATATTTTTGTAATATGTGGTAGATTTAAATTACCAAAGATCTTTTGGTAAATATAGTAGTTTTAATTCACCACTGCTTCTTTAGTGTAAATGGGTAATTTCAATTTGCCAATGATTTTTTTTTTTTTTTTGGATATAAATGTAGAAGTTTCAATATACCAATGAGCTGTTGCTGCAAATGTTAGTTAGTTGTATTTCCCTATCAGGACGTCGCAGTCAATTCCAGAATGTGTGGGTGTTTGCGATTTCTTAGCAAGTTTACGTTCAGTAGTTTGCGATTGCTTTTTTAACGACCATAATGCATATCATTATTTGGAAACCAACGCAAGGCAAATTTTTCGCAGCTGTGTTTAGAACGCGGTATGCAAGATTACGAATCGTATTCGTAACTCCTTCTCCACACAGCTTGCTGCTGCAAATGTTGTAAATTTAATTTATCAATGAGCTGTTACCGTAAATATGGTAAATTTAATTTACCCATTATCGTTTCTCGTTAATATAGTAGCTTTAATGTATCAATCATCTGCGTTTGACTCGGGCTTTGAAGGTTATGGGTTTGATTCCGGGCCGCCTCTTTTGGTTCAAGAGTGAAATTTTTCAGAGACTCCTGTGGGTCGTCGCTAGAGCTACGGAGTTCGTGCTTTGTGCGACGCTTTCGTAGCATCAATTTACCAATGAACTGGTGTACAGGAATGTGGTAGCGAAAAGTTACCAATGATGGCTATTGTGAATGTGGTAGTTTTCACTTACCAATGATGTGTTGATGCGAATGTGATAGTTTTGTAAATGTGGCATTTTTCACTTACTAATGATGCTTTCATGCAAATGTGGTAGTTTTCACTTACTAAAAAGTCGTCGCTTAAAAGTTGACAGGGTCGACTTCATTGCACCGGAATTTATCCCATATGGCTCGATCTCTTTCCGCAGCGCGGAAAGCGTCGCAAAAAGCACGAACTCCGTAGCTCTAGTGCCGACCCACAGGAGTCTCCGAAAAATTTCACTCGTGAACCGAAGGACGCTGCCCGGAATCGAACTCACAACCTTCGGAGCCCGAGTCAAACGGCTTGACTACTTCGCCACGGAGACTCCAATTGATATGTTGTTGTAAATGTGGTAGTTTTTAATTACCAATGATGTGTTGATGTAAATGTGGTAGTTTTCACTCACCAATGATGTGATGATGTAAATGTGGTAGTTAGTTAGTTAGTCGCAGTTCCAACTTCACAGCAACGGGTCGTCCCCATTATGCTCCTTTCCTGTGCCAGTGAATATCACACAAAACGCTCCCCACTGCCCAAAGTGAAAAGTGGAAAAGACAGGAGTCTCGACAAACAACAGCCCACACAGATGCACCTTTTAATTACCAATGATGTGTTGATGTAAATGTGGTAGCGTTCACTTACCAATGATGTGTTGATGTAAATGTGGTAGCTTTCACTTACCAATGACGTGTTGATGTAAATGTGGTAGCGTTCACTTACCAATGATGTGTTGATGTAAATGTGGTAGCTTTCACTTACCAATGATGTGTTGATGTAAATGTGGTAGCGTTCACTTACTAATGATGTGTTGATGTAAATGTGGTAGCTTTCACTTACCAATGATGTTTTGATGCCTGTTCCTGACTGGTTTACACAACACTGACCGCGTGCGCACACCTTTGACCGTCTCATCCTGGTGATGTAGGAGTAGAATGATTCAGACGGTGACCCATGGAAAAATGAAGACTGCTGTTCAGTGAAGTCAAGTGGTTAGCTAATTAAGTGACATGGGATTATTAATCGCTTTAAGTGATTTCACGGATCTGCATTGGGATTATAGATCGCCAAAATGTGACATTGCGTTATAACACAACATATCTGATACCATATTTACTTTAGAGTTATAACTGTGAACCACCTCTACTTCCCATTTACCCCCATCCAATTTTGTTGTGTCCTAACCTATTGTTTGTTTTGCACGGAATCAGTTGAGTAGGTAATTCAGAACCAAGGTAACACACTCCCGGCTTTATCTTCCTGGGTAGATTGTCTTTCCGAAAACTTGGCCAGATCGTCCCGGTGTGGATTGATATGATATCGTGATCATGTCACGCCGGCCGCCTTGCGCTCCGAAAGTTGTGAGTTCGATTCCAAGCCACGTGTGCAATTTTCTCGGATGTGGGGAGAGGGTGGGGGAGGGTGAACAGACTTCACTGATCCCCACCCTCTCTGCCAGACCCCAATGACCCCCGTCGTTGGAGCTACGGAGTTGAAGAGGCAGAAGAATCATGGTTGCAAATAAAGTGTGAAGGTCACCGAGTACAGAGCGTTATTAAACTGTCTGCATGTATTTTAAACTGGAACGCTGTGAGTGGTCCCGTGCTATTTGAAGCACGACAAAGTCGCCAACCCACACAACAGTACACATTTTATATTAGTGTTTAGCAATCTAATTTTGCGTTTTCTTAGTGCAACTGTGCACGTCTATTTTGATGTAAGCTTATTAAAAGCACATCTCTCATTTAGTTTCGTACAGGGTTTCTGTGAAAGTCCAACCTCCCATGGTTCAGATGCGGAGTTCTATATTCTGTTCGTATTAAAAGGAGATGTAGCTCTGTTTGGTTTGGTAATAGCTCTTCGTTGTTTTTTTAAATGTTTGCTGATGAAGGCTATTCGCCGCAACGTCCTTAATTTTTGGTAATTCTGTTCTGCAAAGATGCATTATTTTGTGTTATTTTTATATCGTTTACATTTCCACAGCTCCAGAGAATAATCACACCGAGCCGAATATCAAAGTGAATGGTCAAAGATTAAGTGGTGTGGACACATTCACCTATCTTGGCAGCACTGTGTCACGAGCTGCCACAATTGATGACGAAGTGAATTCAAGAATCTCCAAGGCCAGCGCGGCCTTTGGCAGACTGTACAAGAATGTATGGGACAGAAATGGAATAAGCCTGCAACCAAAGCTGAAAGTCTATAAAGCAGATGTGTTATCCACACTACTATATGCTTGTGAAACCTGGACTGTTTATCAGCGATACGCTAGTGTATATTAAACCACTTCCACACAGTCTGCCTTAGGAAGCTAATGAAGATTAAAATGGCAAGACAAGATCCCTGACACTGAAGTTCTAGAAAGAGCGTCCATGCCAAGTATCCACGCTCTACTAATGAAGAATCAGATTCTCTGGGCTGGTCACTTAACTCGCATGCCAGTTAACAGGCTCCCTAAACGAATTTTAAAAAAAAAATTTTCACTTAAAAGTCGCTTAAAAGTCGGCGAGTGGTAAACGCTCCCATGGCGGCCAGAGGAAACGCTTTAAAGACACTCTGAAAATCTCACTGAAAGCTCTTGGAGTTCATCTTGACTTCTGGAGACTACTGCCAAAGACCGAAATTCGTGGCGTACATCATTACGCAAGGGTGCGGTCACTTGTGAAGCAACCAGGACAGCAAGAGCTGTGAAGAAGAGGCTGGACAGAAAAACCACTGCAGAAGATTCTCCTCCTGGAACGTCAAGCATTCTTTGCCCACATTGTCAAAGAACATTTCGAGCCAAAATAGGCCTTTTCAGCCATCTTAGAACTCACGGCTCCATACTTTCAACCCCACTGGATGAAATTAATGGTCATCATCATTCTTGATGGACAAATAACACAGTTCCACAGCTTTACGACAGTTCCACTAATTCCATTCATACTTTAAGTTAGTCTTTTTTGAGCGCTCACCTTTTATATCCTACTGTGATATTTCTAACTGTGACCGACACGTCCGACTATAAGATCCGCTGTTTGGGACTGGGCTTCTCGCAACTCTCTTGATCATACTTCAGTGTCCCCCATTCTCTCGACCAGACTTCAGTTACCCCCACTCTCTTAAACAGACTTCAGTGACACCCCACTCTCTCGACCAGACTTCAGTGATCCCCACACTCTCTGCCAAACTTCACTAATTCCATATCTCCCTACCAGACTCCAATGATCCCATATCACCCTGCCAGACTTCAATGATCCCATTTCTCTTTTAGACTTAAATTATCCCATATCTCCCTACCAGACCTCAATGATCGCACATCTCCCTACCAGACTTTAATGATCCGATATCTCCCTACCAGAATTCAATGATCCCATATCTCCCTGTCAGACTTCAATGATCCCATTTATCTACCAGACTTCAATGATCCCATATCTCCTTACCAGACTTCAATGATCCCATATCTCCCTACCAGACTTCAATGATCCCATATCTCCCTACCAGACTTCAATGATCCCATATCTCCCTACCAGACTTCAATGATCCCATATCTGCCTACCAGACTTCAATGATCCCATATCTGCCTACCAGACCCTAATGATCCCATATCTCTCTACCAGACTTCAATCATCCCATATCTCCCTACCAGACTTCAATGATCCCATATCTCCCTACCAGACTTCAATGATCCCATATCTCCTTACCAGACTTCAATGCAGGCCCTGTTGTCTCTCTCCAGTCCGTTTGTCCTCTGCCCGTCTCCGCGTGTCCTAACTCAAACCGGGCGGTAACTCGGTCCGAGTTCCTCGTGGACCCCGCATTAGGCGGGCCACATCAGTGTCCACGGAATCATGGACTTGGTGACCATCTCTTTGGAGAAGGTTCTAGATTACTCGGGTCCTGCTCGACTCAAGGGTTTTCCCTTGGCTGGAATTGCAGCCCTTTACCATATGTGCAAGTGAGGCGGTGACAGGATCCCTCCCCCCCCGTAAACATGATTTGATGTTTTGAATTAGATCCGTTCTAATTCTGTCACCGACTCACATAAAGTTGGTGTTTGTAGTTTGGTGGATAGTAACCTGGAAACCTACCTATTGCACAAAAAACTCATGTATTCTACCCATACAACACTTGTCTGATTTGGTGCAGAGATCCCTGTCCTTCGTGTGTTTAAAATATGCTTATCAGACCGAAGTTACGTGGCATTTTAGTAGTTGTATTTACAACTTCCCCCTTCTCATAGTACCCGAAATGGTACCCAGACAAAAAACCCCCTTATATAATAGGGGGTTAACAAGACCGAAGTCTTGGCTAAATAAGTAAAACCTTCAAATCTTGATCTGTGTGTGTATTTCTATACACTTTTACTCCCGTATGTTATAAAATGCAAAATATGTAGTTATTTGTTCTTTTATCCCCCTGAGACTACATGTGCCCCTTTTGGGCTTGTTAGGTGTTAACTAATAAGTTGATGTATCTAATAAAGTGACTGTATTTTAAATTGATAGTGTTGAGTTTTGAGGTTTGTGTACCGTGCGTGCTGAATTGTGGTGAAATTTCCAAGCGTCCGAGTTGGGATAACCTCAATCATGTAATACTGCACTGTGTGCAATACCTGACTAGGTATTCCAAGTTTGGTGCTTAGATGAAACCTAACTGCTAATTAACATAACTACTAAATTAACTCCCTACTAAACAAATTTCTACACATGTTTGACAAATTAGACAAGTCATGCACTTTTACATGGAAGACGCAGACAAATTACAATGAATACTTTTTTGGGCGTAAAATTTTGTCCGCCAAGTGTATCGTTCTTTTTATTTAATCCTTTCACGCAGTCATTCACTCATCTGTCATTAAAAATAGAAATTGGCTAAAATATATATTTAAAGTTGAGGTAAGCTTTTATTGCCCTTAGAAAAATGGGCTAGGCGATATTTGCCCTTTAAGAAATACGTACTTTTTGTACGATAACATGAAAAAATAGGTTATATTTAACTAGAGACACTTGTTATAGGACGGTTATTTAGCATATGAATGGTACCGTCTGTATATTAAAGTAGATATGTACAAGTTACAGGTTAACACAATTTATATACATCATTAATGGAAATATAATACATATTTAATAGTAAACTAATTAATTAAATAACTCCAACGATGATGTGCGCGTTGACGTCCCTTCGTTCGTGTGTTATGCCATGAATGTTAAAGTTAGTATGGCTGTCTCTTGAGTGTTGTCGTTGATGTTGTTCTGTTTCGGCTGTTTGCAACGTTTTGTGGAAACAGCAAGTATGGATTGCTCTGACTGTCCCGCATGAAATATAACATTGTTCAGAGATAGTTCACTGGTTGATATAATTGGTTGAATGACCGCACAGTTAATGTTATTTGCTGGAATCGTTGTAGAGCTTAGGCATTTGATGGTACAGTTCTTGCAATATAGCTCTTAACGTATGTTTAAGGGTGACGTAATTAACCTAATCACTGATAGTACTCTAGCAGGTGTAGAGTCACACTGTTATATGTAACGAAATAAAAGTATCACAGTTTATAGTGTGGCTACTGGCCAATGTGATTAGAGTCATTCTACTGGCGCATTTGTCTGCCGTGATAAAAGGTCAGCCACTATGTTCTCGGTGCCCTTAATATGGCGAATTTCGAAGTCAAAGTCTTGAAGTAGAAGACACCATCTTTGTAACCTGTTGTTTTTGGGCGACCCATGGTTCAGTACTAATAATGGTGAACTGTCTGTGAGGACCACAAAATGGCTTCCCCAAGAGGAACTTAGATAGTCTCAATATACAGAACAAAAGGCTCAAACACTCCAATTCAACTGTGGCATAACGAGTCTCAGCCTTCTTCAGTTTGCGGCTTACGTAGACGGATCGGGTGTCGAACGCCATCCACTTCCTGCATTAAACATCCTCCTAATTGCGATAGCGCTCGCATCTGTGGTCAAAAATAAAGGGTAAATTTATGTTGGGTAATCGCAAGACTGGTGGATTAGAAAAAATATGTTTCAACCTACACATTGCATCATCTAAGCTGGTTACTTTTACAAATTTTGATGGATGATCTTTAGTTAACATATCAGAAAAGACTGAGGTGAGTTCTGCCCAATGTGGAATGAATTTAGAATAATAGTTAATCAGACCTAGTAAACTTCTAACCTGCTTCTTTGTGGTAGGTACTTCTAGATTAAGGATCTTGGAAACAATTTTATCATCAGTCAACAATTTTCCTTCAGAAATTCTATGACCAAGGAAGTCTAATTTGTGTATAGCCTATTTCAACCTTGGAAGGTTGATAGTAAGTCCAAAAAGAGAGATTTGGTGGGAAGACTTGTTTAAGGGTGAGTAAGTGAGAAGTTATATCAGAAGAATGGACGCATATATCATCAATATAAGCAACTACGTCATTAATTCCGTGTAATAACAATCTTGTTAGTCTCACAAATGTGGCCGGTGCGTTCTTCAGGCCAAAAGGAAGATATAGACGGGCCCCCAAAAAGCCTGTCATGGTCTTACTCTTATCTAAATAATGGGTTCGGGTTCATACAGGCAACAATACACTGTTCGCTAGGATATAGAACATTATTGTATGAAGTGTACAGTTGGCGCAGTGGGTAAAACAGACCCGCGCTCATCTTATCTTACATATCACAGATAGTTAAACATCAAACTTATAGTTGTCATACAACAATCTAGCACACTATCTAGCCCTAGTAATATCTATCACTATCTATGAGTCCCTCTCAGGCAGGCCCTGTTGTCTCTCTCCAGTCCGTTTGTCCTCTGCCCGTCTCCGCGTGTCCTAACTCGACACGGGCGGTAACTCTGTCCGAGTTCCTCGTGGACCCCGCATTAGGCGGGCCACATCAGTGTCCACGGAATCATGGACTTGGTGACCATCTCTTTGGAGAAGGTTCTAGATTACTCGGGTCCTGCTCGACTCAATGGTTTCCCTTGGGCTGGAATTGCAGCCCTTTACCATATGTGCAAGTGAGGCGGTGACAACTTCAATGATCCCATATCTCCCTACCAGACTTCCATGATCCCATATCTCCCTACCAGACTTCAATGATCCCATATCTCCCTACCAGACTTCCATGATCCCATATCTCCCTACCAGACTTCAATGATCCCATATCTCCCTACCAGACTTCAATGATCCCATATCTCCCTACCAGACTTCAATGATCCCATATCTCCCTACCAGACTTCAATGATCCCATATCTCCCTACCAGACTTCAATGATCCCATATCTCCCTACCAGACTTCAATGATCCCATATCTCCCTACCAGACTTCAATGATCCCATATCTCCCTACCAGACTTCAATGATCCCATATCTCCCTACCAGACTTCAATGATCCCATATCTCCCTACCAGACTTCCATGATCCCATATCTCCCTACCAGACTTCCATGATCCCATATCTCCCTACCAGACTTCAATGATCCCATATCTCCCTACCAGACTTCAATGATCCCATATCTCCTACCAGACTTCAATGATCCCATATCTCCCTACCAGACTTCCATTATCCCATATCTCCCTGCCAGACTTCAATGATCCCATATCTCTCTACCAGACTTCAATGATCCAATATCTCCCTACCAGACCCCAATGATCCCGTATCTCTCTACCAGACGTCAATGATCGCACATCTCCCTACCAGACTTCCATTATTTCATATCTCCCTACCAGACTTCAATGATCCCATTTCTCCACCAGACTTCAATGATCCCTTATCTCCCTGCCAGACTTCAATGATTCCATTTCTCTACCAGACTTCAATGATCCCATTTCTCTACCAGACCCTAATGATCCCATATCTCTCTACCAGACTTCAATCATCGCACATCTCCCTACCAGACTTCCATGATCCCATATCTCCCTACCAGACTTCCATGATCCCATATCTCCCTACCAGACTTCAATCATCGCACATCTCCCTACCAGACTTCCATGATCCCATATCTCCCTACCAGACTTCCATGATCCCATATCTCCCTACCAGACTTCCATGATCCCATATCTCCCTACCAGACTTCCATGATCCCATATCTCCCTACCAGACTTCAATGATCTCTAATCTCTCTGACGGACTGTAATAATCTCTAATCTCTCCGACAGTCGTCACTGACCCCTACTCTCAAGTGATCAGCCCGTTCCCAGGACCACCTCACGCAGGAGAATCGTGTCTTCGCCAGCCCTGTTCTCTGATTTTAGTCAAGCAGTCAAGCTGTAACTTTCTATCTATAATCAACACTTTTGCTGTGTCTTCAGCGCTTTCAATATGCAAGCAGTGAGTGGTAGAAGAAAAACAGTGACATTCAGAACCACATAAAAGTGAACACGAATGTAAAACCACAAAGCGAAGAGAATTAGAGACTCATGAATAATACATGGAAGACGTGGAGAGAGTGGGGGATGGAATGGCATGAAGTGTCTTGGTTGAAGGCCTGGGGTAAATGGAGAAGAAGATAGAAGAAAGAAGAATAAGAAACAAGAAGAAAGAAGGAAAATGAAAGAAATAAGGTAGAAAGGGGAGAGAATTAAGATTAGAAAGAAGAACGAAAGAAGGTAGAAAGAAGAAAGAAAGAAGGAAGAAAGAAGAAAGAAGGACGGTAGAAAGAAGAAAGAAAGAAGGTAGAAAGAAGGAAGAAAACAAATGATTTAGAAGAAAGAAGAAGGAAGAAGAAAGAAGGAAGAAGAAGGAAGAGGAAGAAGAAGGAGGATGAAGAAAGAATGAAGGAAGAAAGAAGAAAGAAAGAAGAAGAAAGAAAAAAGAAGGAAGAAGAAAGAAGAAGAAAGAAAGATGGCGGAAAGAATACGGAAAAAGACAAAAGGAAGAAAGACAGAAGAAGAAGAAAGAGGAAGAAGGCAGAGGAAGAAGCAGTAAGAAGAAAGAGGGATGAAGGAGGAATGAGGACGAAGCAAGAAGGGTGAAGGGGGAAGGAGGAGGAAGAAGAATGAAGAAGAAGTAGGAAAAAGAGGAAGAGAACAGGAAGAAGTTGAAGACGAAAAGATGGTGTGTTGTATTGCAGAAACAGGCCAATAATGAGACTATAAGATGAGTAAATAGGCCAATAATGAGACTATAAGATGAGTACACAAAAATTGCTCACGGCGTGCTCGATCCTGGGATCCTGGGAAGCATCGGTGATGTTGATCGTCTCCCCCGTGAGAAGCACCAACTCCGCAATCTTGCTAGTGACCCGCAGACTGTTGTCCTTGTCAATGCTGTGGAATAATCCACCAATACATCATTTGGCTAACTCATTTCATACCAACCAACGCACCCTGTGCTGAATATGAACCATCATTATTATGTCCGTTAAATTGCAGCATGGGCGATCATGGTGCGCCATCTCATCAGTCTCATATCAAGGCAGTGTTCTTGACCGGATTATTTTATGTGGTCAACGCTCCCAGGTAAAGAACACTGCTTTCCTCTGGCTCTTTTGATATGAAGATTGCCAGTTGTCACTCATTTATCAAGTATATGTCTCTTTCCCGTAACTGCCAATATTATCTTAACTTTGGCCACATTTATCTTATACATAATCTGTAGCAATATTCATCTGCTTCTTGTAGGACTGCTTCATTATTTGTTTCTGTTCGTACATTTGTGTCATCGGACGTCATCATCATAATAATAATCACCACGATTATCACCATCATCATCATCACCACCATCATCATTACTATCATCATCATCAACATCACTATCTTCATCACCATCATCACCACCATCACCACCATCACTATCATCATCGACGCCATCATATTCATCAACGTCCTCATCACCATCACCACCATCATCATTACTATCATCATCATCAACATCACTATCTTCATCACCACCACCATCACTATCATCATCGACGCCGTCATATTCATCAACTTCCTCATCACCATCACCATCTCCCTCATCATGACCATCATCATCACCCTCATCATCACCGTCATCATTAACATCATTGCCGTCACCACTACCATCCTCATCATCATCGCCAGTATCACTATCATCATCAGTATAACTATCAGCATCATTATAACCACCTTCATAATCATTATCACTACCATCATCATCTTCACCCTCATCAGCACCCTCATCACCATCGTCATGATCACCATTAATCATCATCAGCCACCATCATCGTGTAGGAGCCTCATTGCAGAAAGCCGCTCACCTCACTCCGGCCGACAAGTCTCCTGCTCTCATACATTCCCTCCCGCCTCAAGCACCCTCATGCCCAAAGGTGTTCCTCATGCATGTCTTCAATATCCCGTGTCCATCTTCGTACTGGTTGACCCCAGCCTCCTCCTCCATGACCCACGCAGTCTACCATCAATCTCTCCAAGCCACAGTGATACTTTATGGACACAAGCCGGTAAGTTTCCCAGACATAGCAGTATTGATGAGCCAGCCCTTTGATGGCACCCAATGACCTATGGTATGGAAGTGAAGCGTGGACAATGAGCAGTCAAGCTGAAAAAACATCCTGATGACTGTGGAAATGTGATTCCTGAGGAAAATGCAAAGAATACCATAGACAGAAAGAAAATCAATGAACGCGTCCTACAAGAAACAAATGAAAACCATAAACTGATTAGAGACATCAGACGTAGACAGTCAGTTTTGTGGACACGTTATGAGAAGAAATTAATTGGTGAACTTGATGACAACTGGCACGATTGAGGGAACAAAACCACAGGGAAGGCAGAGAAGTAAATATCTAGATGGCTTTACCACATGGCATAATAGAGACACAACCACAGGGATGGCAGAGAAGTAAATATCTAGATGGCTTTACCACATGGCATAATAGAGACACAACCACAGGGATGGCAGAGAAGTAAATATCTAGATGGCTTTACCACATGGCATAATAGAGACACAACCACAGGGATGGCAGAGAAGTAAATATCTAGATGGCCTTACCACATGGCATAATAGAGACACAACCACCGGGATGGCAGAGAAGTAAATATCTAGATGGCCTTACCACATGGCATAATAGAGACACAACCACAGGGATGGCAGAGAAGTAAATATCTAGATGGCCTTACCACATGGCATAATAGAGACACAACCACAGGGATGATCCCCGATTCTGGTGATCGTGTAAGACGGCGAAACATGACCGTCCACGCTTATCGGCATGGCACATGATGATGCTGATGATGATGATTGCCAAGTCCTAGCGGAGCCCATGACGCAAAAGTAAGAGGGAGCAAACCTCCCGAACCGAAATGGGCACAAAACTAGGCATCTGACGTAGAACGGAGATCAAGTCAGTTTTGTTTGTCAATAGCTACGGCATTCAGAGCATTGAGCTGGACTGGAGAAGCAGCACGTTCAAGTCATCTCCAATATATTGAGATATTTTCTGTCAGGACAATTTTAGTCAGGGATAAGAGGTATCAGAAAGGAGAACCATGGCAGCTTATGTATATCTGGATAATGATTTGGGACAGATGCCGAATCTAGAAATGTAATTGAGCATATCGCACCAGAAGGACACTTCGGTAACCTTGGAAGGACAGAAGAAATGAAGGACTGCAATACTAATGATGTAGGAGTTCTAGATAGTATAGTCAACAGTTGAATATTTATCATTGATGTTTTCTTACGATCGCCCAGTCTGGCAGTTACAGACCTGATCGAAATTTATGGAAATGTATTAATTGTCTGATTGACTACTGCTCAAGAATACCGGCGAATAATAGTAGCCGCATCAATTTGTTTGCAAGCCTTCTAGTGAGTCCTTTTTATTAAAGTTCCGTTGCTTCGTTGCTGGACAGTTGTCGGCTCCTCTGGACTGTTTATGTTTGAGCTAATGTTTCATATTATGGCCGATAACCCCACAGCAATGATGATGATGTAACTGTTCTGGGAGAAAAGATGGTCGTGGTTACAGAGGCCACGAGAAACATCTTTGGTAAAGAAAATACAGGACTGAAAGAATATCACTAATTTCTCTGATGACTTGAAGACATGTTTAATGTTCCAAACTTCATCATTGCGTGTTCTGCTGACTGTCGTTCACTCTCTCCACACATCTCGGTCCTTGTCCTGGATCAACTGTTCTGATGATATTCCTCCACACCACCGTCTCAGTCTATCCAGCATCGTTTCTCTTGGATTGCCTATGCCTCTTTCCTCGTGGATCTTTCCAGTTGTCATTATCTTCTCCAATTCTTCTCTTATCATTCTCTGGTTCCAGCGAAAACTTGTAACACCCAGGGACGATAATGTGGTGGTTTCCCCCTGAGTTCCACATCCGCACAGGGGTATTTTACTCCTGCCCATGATGACCAATCTGATAGTCAAGACAAGTGAGTGCCCTGCTCAGCTCAGCTGTAGAGATGTCCACTTATCCCGATGGATACTCGGACCCCAGAGTTGCCCACTTATCCCGATGGATACTTAGTCCCCAGAGTTGTCCACTTATCCTGGTGGATACTCGGTCCCCAGATTTGTCCACTTATCCAGATTGGGGAAATGCCATAATTATCCCAATTTAGAAAAACAAAGGCAGCAAAAGAGACTGCACACAATACAGAGGCATTTCACTGTTGATTCACACTGGGAAAATATTTTGCAAAATTCTTGAAAAAAGATTACGAACTACTTTAGAACCCCAGTTAAGCGAAACACAACTTGGATTTAGGAAAAACAAAGGATGCACAGATGCCATTTTTGCTCTTAGACAACTTATAGAAAAATCAATTGAATTCAATGAAACACTCTACTTAGCCTTTGTCGACCAAGAAAAGGCATTCGATAGAGTAGATAGAAACAAGTTGTGGCAAATCCTTAAACAATATGGAGTGAGTACACATCTAACAAACCTATGTAGAAGTTTATACAACAACAGTGAATGCATAGTGAGAGCAACTGGAGGACACTCAGAACCCTTCACCATAAGATCTGGAGTACGACAAGGTTGTGTCCTGTCCCCTCTCTTGTTCATAACATATATAGACAACATATGTAAAGAAACCAGCCAAGCAGAGATAGCAAGAATACCGCATGACGAGAACACAGAAGAAGAACCATCTGCAAATCTAACCATTAGAGAACTCCTGTTTGCGGACGACCAAGCACTAATAGCAAAATCAGAAGCTGAATTACAAGACCACATGAATAGTCTAAATGAAATGTGTAGGGAACATAACATGAAAATTAGCACAAGCAAAACAGAGGTAATGACTATAACTAAAGAAGAACAAACAACAACAATTCACCTAAACGAACATCCCTTGAAACAAGTGAAGAGTTTCAAGTACCTAGGAAGTATAATATCATCAAATGGCAGATCAGAAGACGAGATCGAAAATAGGTGCAATAAGGCAAATCAACTCATTGGACAAATGGCACCAATACTAAAGAACAAACATGTATCAGTAACTACTAAGAAAGCACTTTACAACACAATCTTCCTACCAACTCTATGCTACCAATGCCAAACCTGGACAATGACAGAAAAAGAGAAAAGAAAAATCACAACAACAGAAATGAGGTTCCTGAGAAGAATACTCAACGTATCAAGAAGAGATAAGATCAGAAATGAAGAAATCAGGACTAAAGTGGGGGTTAAAGCAGCACTAGATTTTATTAGAAAGCAGCAAGTCAAATGGTTTGGCCATGCAAGTAGGTTACCAGTCAACAGCATACCACAACAAGCAATGATGTACAGACCAGATGGAAACAGAGGAAGAGGCCGACCACGTAAACGTTGGACGGAGGGAATAGCAGAGTCCATGGGAATATCGATATATGAAGCCCATAATCGGGCACTCTCACAAAGTTTATACTTCACCTCGACACCGCAAGGTACAAGAGGAACATGATGAGATGATGAGATCCAGGTGGATACTCGGAAACTAAAGTTTTTCACTTATCCCGGTGGATACTCGTCCCCCAGAGTTGTCTACTTATCCCGGTGGATACTCGGTCCCCAGAGTTTCCATTTATCTCGATGGATACTCGGTCCCCAGAGTTGTCCATTTATTCCGATTGATACTCAATCCCCAGAGTTGTCTACTTATCCCGGTGGATACTCGGTCCCCAAAGTTTCCATTTATCCCGGTGGATACTCGTTTCCCAGAGTTGTCCATTTATCCCGGTGGAAACTCGGTCCCCAGAGGTGTCCATTATCCCGGTGGGTACCCAGTTCCTGGGCTGCGTTTTCCACACCGTGGCGTGTTTCCCATCTTCTACCATTAGGTGGAAAGGGGGGGGGGGTGCAGTTGGGATTTCCCCGTCCCAAAGTTAAGTGCCATAATGGCATTTCTCAAACTCTCAGGGCATTTATTCAACCAAGACAGGATTCAGATAAGTAACCTCTGTATTTTCATGTAGTGTTCCTCGATTAGTTTTGTGTCTGTTTGTGTTGTTTTGTTCTGTGCTGACGAAGGTTTGGCCGCAACGTCCATTTTGTTTCTTGTTATCGTGTTCTAGTAAAGCTCATAATCTACTTATCTTTTTTTTTTTTTGGTGATTCATTCACGGTCATTTTAGAGGAATATGTTTCAATATTGATGGGCGCACTAGCGAAGTTGATAGCAAACTGCGCTCGATCGAAAGCGGGTTGGACGTCTGGGTTTATCACTTGCCAAAGTGAGAGAAGGACTTGTCACATATTAGTCCTTGCTCTTAGCTTATAAAGGGTGATTGCGCTACAACATTACGGACCCATGGCTTTGGGGACAATATGTTTTAAAATTAATAATACATAGAACAAATGTAGAGAAATATAATAATTATGTATCGGAGAAATACAATAGAGAAGCTATAAAAATTATGTGTAAGGGAAATACACTAGAAAAATATAACAATTATGTTAAAGAGAAATACATTAGAGAAATCTAACAATTATATAGAGAAGCATAAAAATTATGTGTAAGGGAAATACACTAGAAAAATATAACAATTATGTTAAAGAGAAATACATTAGAGAAATCTAACAATTATATGTAAGAGGAAGTTTTTTTCAAATATCCTTTACAGGACATCGCTGTCAACACCGGCATGTCACCGCTGTCGTTGATTTCTTGGCAAGATTATGTTCAGTAGATTGCCATTGTTTCCGAGCGGCCGGCTCACTTATCCGGTAAGTTACGAACGCGGCGAGAACCGCTTCCAATATACACTAGAGAAATATAATAATTATATGTAAGAGAAATACACTAGAAAAATATACCAATTATATGTCAGAGAAATACACTAGAGAAATATAACAATTATGTGTCAGATAAATACACTAGAGAAATATAACAATTATCTGCAAGAGACATAAACGATGTGCTGAGCAAAAAAGGAAACCAAAAATTACGAAGAATTTTATATACACTAGGAATCAATCAATCAATCATGTGCCATGCCGATAATCGTGGGCGGTCATGACTTGCCATTTCACTCGATCACCAGAGTCGTGGATCAGCTCAGTGTTCCTGTCTCGTCCATGCCATGTGGTCAAGCCATCCAGGTATTTACTTCTCGGTCTTCCCCTTGGTCTATTTCCTTCGATCTTGCCAGTTGTCACCAAGTTCTCCAATTCATTTCTTCTCATAACATGTCCAAAAAATGTTGACTGTCTACGTCTAATTTCTCTAATCAATTTACGATTTTCATTTGTTTCCTGTAGTACTTGGTCATTGGTTTTTCTGTCTGTCCATGGTATTCTTTGCATTCTCCTCAGAAACCACATTTCCACAGCCATCAGATGTTTTTCAGCTTGACTGCTCATTGTCCAAGCTTCACATCCATACAAAAGTATAGGCTATAAGTAGCACCTCAACACTATTTTTCTACTTTCAATTGACATCTTTTTGTTGATCAGTATGTTTTTCATCTTGCTAAAGGCTACTTTCGCCATGGCGATTCTTGTTGTAAGCTCTTCAAGGCATCGCTCATCAGAAGTTATGACTGTTCCGAGATAATTGTATCGATTCACTTGTTGAAGAGTATTCCCATTTACTTGTATATTACATTGTGGTGCTTCTTTCTTCTTAGTGATGACGATAATCTGTGTCTCTTTACAACTTAATTGTAACCCAAGTTTTTCACTGTGTGCAACTATCGCATCTACTAATTGTTGCAGATCCTGCTCATTGTCTGCAATCAATACTGTATCATCTGCATATTTAATGTTATTGATGTTTCGTCCTCCAATGATGATTCCATTTATATCTTCTACATTTCTGAACATATTTTCACTGTACAGGGAAAACAGATCTGAAGACATTACACATCCTTTTCTCACACCTCTTTTAATAGGCTGATAGGAATACATGAACATACATACAAAGGAGAAAAACATTGAAAGTACACAAAAAGATTTCGTGACAATTACTTCAATTGCTGCATAGTAATTATATAGTAATAGTATATTAACATAGTATATAATACTATAGTAATAGTAGGCCGGGCCCTCTCCGTGGCAAAGCGGTTAGGCACGCAGTTTGAAATTCCGCATACCCGTGTTCGAAACACAGCTGCGGGCGATTTGGCAGCAGACCGCCTTATGTTGTTTTTTTTTTTTTACGAAATGGTATGAATGCCGGTCGTTCAGAAAGCAATGGCAAACTACTGAACGTAAACTTGCCAAGAGATCATAACAGCACACAATGCTGATGTGGCTGCGACGTAACTGTAAAGGATATGCAACTACATTGTAACTGTATAGTAGAGGAGTAGTGCTAGTGCAGTAGCTAGCATAACTGCCTTCCGTTCAGGTGGCATGTGTTCAAATACTCATCGAGGTGATGATTTTAAACAATACTTGACAGTCTTAATAACAATATTGACATGTTACAAGACGATGGCAAGGCTACTGTAATTTCTACAACACTTTTAAGGTTTTCATTTGAAGCCCCGTCGTATTAGTGTATATGTGTGTATGTCCGTGTGTGTTTTAAAATAAACACTCACACACACACATAAACACACACACACGCACACATACACACACACATACTGTTCAAAAAACAAAAACAAAACGCATAGCTATCCGAGGGTGCGTTTTTATGAGTTTGTAAGTAAAATGGCGAATCATGACCGCCCACGCTTTCCGGCATGGCACATGATTGATTGATTGAAGTAAAATTTCGTGCTAGGGTATATAAAAAACCAGCCTCAAATGTTCTTTACAGTGTCACATGCACGTGTTGACCTGATTGGCTTTCGTTTTTGTAACAATGGAGTGGTCAATTATGTTTATGATAAAAAATTTTACCACAGCTCATGATGCGCGCACGTGAAAGCAACAAAATTTGGGGCGAATACTATTCACTGACAACACAACTGAAACCCTATAAAAGGATAACGCTACACAAAACAATTCAGTTCATTTTCAAGCAAACGTCTATGACACTTCTATCGATAAATTTAAGGAACATTGCTATTGGCCGACTGTATGCAGGCGAAAGTCAAAGTCAGGTTCCCAGGCGTCTAAACGTGCATCAGAATACCATCAGTCGACTTGAGCAAGGGTTCCAAGCCTCTGGCTCAATTGAAGACCGGCATCGCAGTGGACGACCCAGAGTGGCAATAGCAGCGGTTGATCGCTTTATTCGGCTTCGTCATCTCAGAGACAGTTTTACAACATCTTCCTCAGCTGCCTAGACATTGCCTGCAGGACGTTATGTGTCTGATCAAACTCAGGAATAGACCTTATGACGCTGGACTTCGGGCACAACGACCTTATTGTGGACCTGTCCTTACACGCCACCATCGCCAAAATCGATTTCTTTGGGCTAACCAGCATCGTGCTTGGGCAGCAGACAACCAATGGAGATGTGTTTGGTTTAGTGACGAATCTTTCTTTTTGTTGCAGCGGAGAAGGATCTACCGTGAGTGAAATGAACGTTTTGCCCACACTTGCGGTAATGAAGCTCCACCACACGTTGGTAGAAGTGCAGTGGTGTTGGGAATGATCAGTTACAGCGGAAGGAGTCAATTGGTTCACATTTAATGCGCCACAATACGTCAATGAAATTCTTCGACCCCATGTTCTTCCACTTTTGGCTACCCAAAGTTCAGTGTTTCAACAGGACAATGCCAGACCCCCATTGTGCACAGTTGATCATGCAGTTCCTGACTGCCAACAACATTGTCACCCTTCTCTGGCCATCCCTGTCTCCAGACATGAGTCCGATTGAGCACCTGTGCGGTGAGCTGCATAGACGTGCTTGTCGCCGAGACGTGGCTCTAGCCAATCGTCGTGATCTGTTCCAGACACTCCAGGAAGAGTCGGCAGCCATCCCACAGGCCCACATCAGACGCCTGATCGCATCTATGCCCAGGAATCCATCCATCCATCATGTGCCGTGCCGGTAAGCGTGGGCGGTCATGTTTTGCCATCTCACTCGATCACCAGAGTCGTGGATCAGCTCAGTGTTTCTGTCTCGACCATGCCACGAGGCCAAGCCACCCAGGAATGCCAGTCGATAATCGTTGCAAGAGGAGGCCACACACCATACTTACGGGAAAGCCCGTACGCCAAAAATCTCTCGTGACCCAGATTCAAAACAACTGTCAATTGATTGTCTGAACCCTAAGGTATACTTGTGTACAATTTGAACAATTAACTCATTATATTTAAAAAAAGTTATGGAATATAAAATGTTTGGCTAAGTATGTGCCTTCGACAACTATGCGATCCTTTTTTTTTTTTTTTTTTTGAACAGTATATATAAGCAAAGGCGAAATATATGCATGAATACATTTAGAAACATATAATTCGGGTAGCAAGAACGGAAGAATTAATACACAAATGAACATATGTGAAATATGCGAAGACAAAATAAACAATCAATCAATAAATACATTAAATACCTAATATGTGTAAAACATGCAAGGGAGAGACACGTGAACAGTCAGTAGTATGTCGGCGAGTAAACGTGTGCCTTATGAGCGCGCACACGCACACATACAAGTCCCGAAGCAGGGATCTACTCTGGATCTGTGCCATGCTGGGACCAAATCATCGTGTAGTCCGGAGTTCACGGAGGGATTGGTAGTCAGTCTTTCTCTCTTGTAGCGGACGACGTCGCAGGCTCTGAACCGTAGTCTGAACCACACTCATGACATTATCAGCACAACCTCCTAGCGATTACACTAACATACCCGCTATTCTCGAAGTTTTAGGATGTCACATAATTGTAAGGAACGGATGGGTGAAATGAAAGGGGGTTGATATGTTCGCCTCCCATAATGCGCCAAGTGTTTTTGAACCCCGGCAAGGATCGGGGAATAAAAGAAACCCAAAACTGTGGTCCAAGCGGCGACTGATTGGTAAAGGGCGATTATTTTTAATCCCGGACCTAACTCTTTGAACACACGAGGAATGGTATGTATCCAGTAATGAACTGTAACAAATATACAGCCCCTAAATCCCTGTAAATCATGGGCACTTCATGAGATGAACAGACAGAGAGTATATAACAAATATACAGCCCATAAATCCCTGTAAATCATGGGCACTTCATGAGATGAACAGACAGAGAGTATATAACAAATATACAGCCCATAAATCCCTGTAAATCATGGGCACTTCATGAGATGAACAGACAGAGAGTATCATGACTCGGAAACTGAATTACGCAGGCCACATCAAATATTACAGTCAATTAGAAAAAGTAGATGGAGAAAGAAGAGGACGGACCCGTGGCGAAGGTGTTACGGACACAGATCGTAATACCGCATACCAGCGTTTGAAACACAGCTGCGGGAGATTTGGCAGCAGACCGCCTTTCGTCGGAGTTTTTTTGAAATGGTATTGTTGCCGGTCATTCAGAAAGCAATGGCAAACTACTGAACGTAAACTTGCCAAGAGATCACAACAGCAAATAATGCTGGTGTTGACTGCGAGGTCCTGTACAGGATATGCTACAAACTTGAGGAAGGACAGCTACGGGAGGCGTGGTTTCTGGAAGGAGAGGAAGGGGTTTATCAACACGGCGATGGGCATAGGACAGTAAAGACACCATGAGTACGAGAATTCATGTGGCAAGGGAACTAGTGCAGGATTGAGAGTATTGTATAGGCTGGTTGTGATGAGAATGTCATTATCAGACCACTACACGTCATTAACAGACCTTCTAAAATGAACTGAACTCAACTTTTGTTCATTCTTGACAACCAAGCAGTTGTGTTTTAATATTATTTTATTATTTGATCTTTATTTGTTTTTTAGATCTGTTTGTGTTGTCCTGTCCCCGATGAAGTTTTGTATAATCGAAAAGTGGTTTCTTGTGTCATAGAATTCTTATTTCTATTGTATTATTATATATTATTTGGATTGTCTATTTGAGGGGGGAAAGGGGGTGGGAGAAGGGGGGGGGGTAATTTCGCTCCATGATTTATGTTCACCTTTATGATGTCTGTTGTAAGCTATGTACATTGTGTCAGTGTTAAGAATGTCTCATATTTTCGCAGGAGTATCTCATACCTGCCGGCTTCGTGGCTTAGAGGTTATTACTTTTCTCCATAATCTCGTATACTCTCGTCGGTAACGTGATGACGGTGAGAATCAGCAGTGGTTCGAATCGCATCGGTAACTTACGGGGTATGTGAGCCGGCCGCTCAGAAAGCAATGGCAAACTACTGAGCGTAATCTTGCCAAGAAATCGACATACAGCTGAAAGATGCTGGTGTTGACAGCGATGTCCTGTAAAGGATATGCAAAAAAAAAAAATAAATCTCATACCTAACTCATCATCATGTGAAATGCCGGTAAGCTTGTGAGGCCATGTTTTGCCATCTCACTCGATCATCAGAGTCGTGGATCAGCTCAGCGTTCATGTCTCGACCATACAACGTGGCCTAGCAATCCAGGTAATTTGCTTCTCTGCCCCCGCCTTATTCCCTTCCCCCTCGATCTTGCCAGTTGTCACCAAGTTCTCCAATTTATTTCTTCTCATAACCGAGACCGAAAAACTGTGACTGTCTACGTCTAATTTCTCTAATCAGTTTACCGGATTTCATTTGTTTCTTATAGGACTTAGTCATTGGTTTTTCTGTCTGTCCATTGTATTCTTACATTTTCCTCAGAAACACATTTCCACAGCTACCAGATGTTTTTGAGCTGGACTGCTCATTGTCCACGCTTCACATCCATACAAAATTATAGATTCTATGTCACTTTCATTTACTGTCAATATAGTACCTTGCGGTGTATGGCAGAGGGGTCTTTGAGCCTGAGGAATTAAGGCCGCCTGGCTAGTGCAGTCGCCGCGAACAGTGCAGGTTAGGATTTTCATTTTGCCCCCGACAGAAAAATATCCCACACCTTAGCGAGCATTCGAACCCGGGTCTCTCGAAGAAGAATCAGACGTTCTAGCCACTCGGCCAGCCACTCCTCTTAGCACCTCAAAACTATTTTTCTCGCTGTAAATGACATCGTTTTATTGGTCAGTATGTTTTTCATTTTGCAAAAGTTGCCTTCGCTGTGGCGATTCTTTTTCTAATCTCTTCAAGGCATCTCCCATCAGAAGTTATGACTGTTCTGAGATAATTGTACCGATTCACTTCTTTCAGAATATTCCCATTTACTTGTATATTACATTGTGGTATTTCCTTCTTCTTTTTATAAAATTGTGTTGCGTATCCCTTCCGGGACGTTGCAGTCAACACCAGCATTTTCAGCTGCTGTTGATGTACTAGGCAAGTGTTACGTTCAGTAGTTTGCCATTGCTTTCTGAACGACCGGCCCCTATACCTTTTTTAGAAAAAACCAGCATCGCCGTGTTTCGAACCCGGGTATACGGGCTCACAAACGGCGTTCGCAAGCCCTTAGCCACAGAGACTTAGTGATGACCATAATCTGTGTCTTCTTACAATTTAATTCTAACCCAAGTTGTTCACTGTGTGCAACAACCGCATCTACTAAATGTTGCAGGTCCTGTTCATTGTCTGCAATCAAGACTGTATCATTCGAATATTCAATGTTTAAATCCTGGCCTTACCGGGGAGTTAAACCCATGTGTCCTGGTCGAGACGCGGATATGTTAACGTTCAACCACCCGTCTCTCTATCTCTTGTATTATTTTTAATTAGGGCAGCCGTGGTTGACAGGCTAAAGTGTCCACCTAGGGTACCAAGGTACTGGGTTTAATCCCAGCATTTGGCTGCGAAGTTTTCAAAGAGTTGAGGTGAACTAAAAACCGACATCACTGCACTCAGGACATTCCCATGGGCACTCCGTCACCTCGTTCAGCAGCCAGCGAAGAGTCACGCTACTAATCGTCCCACCGCTTTCTGATTGAAAGTTCTCCTGATCTTCCCTCTCAGTTTTGAGTACTCTTCCAGCACCCCTGCCGATCCCCCGCAGTCTCATTCATTCCACACTACGGGTTCTCAATCTGTTACCCCGCTCTCTCCACCTGGTCCCACAGGCACTCGACCACCTCTCCCTTGTCTATAGGTAATCTACCACCAAGAGGTGGATTC
The DNA here is from genome assembly GCA_014155875.1 of Cepaea nemoralis. Taxonomy (NCBI): domain Eukaryota; kingdom Metazoa; phylum Mollusca; class Gastropoda; order Stylommatophora; family Helicidae; genus Cepaea; species Cepaea nemoralis. The sequence continues at coordinate 119,518 of JACEFZ010003562.1, forward strand.
CCCTGTCAGCCTGTTAGGCTGTTCATTCCCCGCACGTCTTCAACGAATCATTGGTATACAATGCTATCACACGCCACATGATCACTTGGACAGTCAGGTCAAGCATCGAGTCTTATCGGATAAAGGAGGACCACAAAGAGGAGCCCTGTGCAAATTGTGCACGTGAAAAATCTCACGGCAGTTGGAAATAGCACAGAGTAGGCCGTGAACTGCAACCCTGGCAACATCGTAAAGAAAGAAAACCTACTCACGGGGAAAAAGAGCCTGTTAAAACGGAGGACAGGTCTAGATGAAGTAGACCTTAAATGCACGCCGAAGTGGGACACGTCGACCTATGAGGTAATTTGAATGCACTTCCCGGGAAAGAAGAAGGAAGAAAGAAGAAAGAATTTTGAATTTTTAAAGAAGAAGGAAGAGGAATAAGAAGAGGAAGCATAAGGGAGCAGTATGAGGAAGAGGAACAGGAGGAAGAAGAAGGAAGAGGGAAGGAAGAAGAAGCAGAAGAAGAAAGAAGAAGGACAGAAGGAAGAAGAAGGAGGAAGGAATAATGGCAGGCAGACAGGAGCAGAAGAATAAGAAGAAGCAAAAGTAGGTTTAGTATTCTCCACGACTGTTAAAATAGACACGGATACTGTAACAACTAGCACACCCCTAGCGTCATGGATACAAGCAAGAAAGAGGCTGGTTGGCTGACGAACACCGGGGATACAGTGCAACACCAGCTTCTGTCTGTAGCTAATGCATATTTTATGACGATGAAGAACAAACCTAGACGCACTGCAACGCAAAAACCCATGACGCATGAAGCACACACATGAAAGCAACCACATTTCAAACATAATCTATAAAGATTGTATTCTTCGTCGTCTTCTTCCTTCTTTCATTCTTCTTCTGAGTCTTTCTTCTCCCTTCTTCTTCAGCTGCCTGTGCTTTTTCTGCCACCCCCTCCTTCTTCCATATCTTCTGCCTCTTCTTCTTCCTGCTCCTCTGCTTTTTTCTTCTTTGCTCCTTCATCCCCCCAAATTCATATTCCTTCTCTTCTTCCTCTACACCTTCCAACTGCCTTCATCTTCCTCCTCTACCTCTGCGAACTATGTTCCTCCTCCTTCGTCTTTTTACCATACAGCTTCTTATTCATATTCCTTCACTTCTTCTTCTACCTCTTCCTCCTGTCTTCTTCTTACTTCTCTGTCTCTTCCTAATCCACCTTTTCCACCTCTACCTCTTCCTCCTTTGCCCCATCCTTCTCTTTCCTCTTCTCCTTCTTATGCTTATTTTTCCTCCTCTACCTCCACGAACTATGTTCCTCCTCCTTCCTCTTTTTCCCCTAGCTTCTTATTCATATTCCTTCACTTCATCTTCTACCTCTTCCTCCTGTCTTCTTCTTAATCCTCTGTCTCTTCCTCATCCACCTTTTCCTCCTCTACCTCTTCCTCCTTTATCCCATCCTCCTCTTTCCTCTTCTCCTTCTTATGCTTCTTTTTCCTCCTCATTTATCTACCGCTTCATCCTGCCTTTTTCTTCCTTCTAACTTTTCCTCCAGTCTTCATTATCTTCCGTACGCCTTCTTCTTCTTCGTAACTTCCTCATGTCTTCTTTTTCGTAACTCTTCCTCAGGTCTCCTTTATCTTCCGGATGTCTCCTTCTTCCTTTTCATCCTTTTCTTCTTCTACTTCGTTCCCTTTCCGGGGAGCAGGACGTCACGTCTATTATGTACCCTAGAGATCCGACATCAGCATGCAGTGGTGACAGATCTGCATCTTTTAATGAAGCCATCTCCATCTGCCCACACCGAGATATCGTCTTCGTCTTTCGACCTTATCCGAGACGGCTAGATTTCCGATCACACCAGCCAAGAAACCATGGTGGAGTGTGATATCATTAGATATCAATGATTATGATAAAACCACGGGGCTGTGTAATATCATTAGACACCAGGAATTCTTGTCAAACTGTCCACCCCTAACAAGGAATCCCAATCTGTTTATGTTAGAGGCGTAAATCGAAATGGTAACCTTTCAGCCACGCCTTCCCACAGATCGTATGGCAAAAAGGCAGTGAAGAAAGCTTTTACTATGGGCATATGGTGCAGGCCCCACATGTGTATGGGTCAATCGTCCGTTGATACGTGCTATGGCCACTAACGCCCTGAACGCGGTTACATCCCAAGACGTTGGAGGTTGGATAGACCTGGGAGATGGGAAAGTTTAAGTAAACGTTGGCCCGTATCTGTGTGTGCTTTTACTTTTGCCGAGCTTTCCTATTTATTTGTTCGCCGAGTTATCCAGTTTATTTTGTGTTCATTCAGATTACAGTACTGACTCGACAGCAATCACACACCTATTGTCGATACATACAAGTTGGGGCATGATTTGTCGATACAAGTGGGGGAATGATTTGTAGATACAAGTGGGGGAATGATTTGTCGATACAAGTTGGGGCATGATTTGTCGATAATAGTTAGGGCATTATTTGACGATACAAGTTGGGGCATGATTTTTCGATTCAAATGGAGGAATTATTTGTCGGTACAAGTTGGGGCATGATTTGTCGATACAAGTGAGGGCATGATTTGTGGATTCAAGTGGGGGAATGATTTGTCGATACAAGTGGGGGCATGATTTGTCGATATAAGTTGGGGCATGATGAGTCGATACAAGTTGGGGCAAGATTTGCCGATACAAGTGGGGGACTGATTTGTCGATACAAGTGGGGGACTGATTTGTCGATACAAGTGGGGGACTGATTTGTCGATACAAGTGGGGGACTGATTTGTCGATACAAGTGGGGGACTGATTTGTCGATACAAGTGAGGGCATGATTTGTGGATACAAGTTGGGGCAAGATTTGCCGATACAAGTGGGGGACTGATTTGTCGATACAAGTGGGGGAATGATTTGTCGATACAAGTGGGGGAATGATTTGTCGATATAAGTTGGGGCATGATGTGTCGATACAAGTTGGGGCATGATTTGTCGATGCAAGTGAGGGCATGATTTGTGGATACAAGTGGGGGACTGATTTGTCGATACAAGTGGGGGAATGATTTGTCGATACAAGTGGGGGAATTATTTGTCGATACAAGTGAGGGCATGATTTGTCGATACAAGTTGGGGCATGATGTGTCGATACAAGTTGGGGCAAGATTTGCCGATACAAGTGGGGGACTGATTTGTCGATACAAGTGGGGGAATGATTTGTCGATACAAGTGGGGGAATTATTTGTCGATACAAGTGAGGGCATGATTTGTCGATACAAGTGGGGGACTGACTTGGCGCTGCAGAGCTATGAATCTCACGATGGAGACAACCTGGCCTATCTGTCTAGTTGGGATGAATGCCAGAATGGACACCTGCTAACTACACCTGGGTTTGGGATGTCACCGGTCTACACTTATCTATTCCTAGGAATGAGACGGATGTTACTGTGGCTCTTAAGAAATGTAAAGAACCGTGGCTCTTAAGAGAAGTAAAGAGAAGTAAAATTACCTGCAATGCATGTCCTATTAGGCTACTAAGGAGGGTTGGCGTGATACTGAGTACCTTATATCTAGAAACTTAAAACTGGTAAATCCAACCATTCTACAAGTCTACAAAGGGCTTAAATGTGAGTAGTGAGGGCCTGTATTCTTCGGAGGGGAAGGGCAAAGACGAAAAGAGAATTCTTAGGAAGTATAACTGAATAAGTAGGATCTACAACATCTAGTAGATGCGGTTATTGCACACAGTGAGCAACTAGGTTGGGATTAAATTGTAAGAAGAAACAGATTATGTTCGTCATAAGAAAGAAGGTAAAACCACAATGTGATATACGGGTAAATGTGAATATTCTTAGACAAGTGAATTGGTACAACTATCTCGGAACGGTCATAACATCTGATAGGAGATGCCTTGAAGAGATTAGAACAAGAATCGTCTTGGGTAAGGTAGCCTTTTTCAAGATATAAAACATACGGACCAATAAAATGATGTTAATCGCAACGAGAAAATGAGTGTCATAGTGCTACATAGAAGCTATACTTTTGTATGGATGTGAAGAGTGGACAATGAACAGACACATTAAATAATGGCTGTGGAAATGCAATTTCTGAGGAATATATAGAGAATTCCATGGACAGACAGAAATACCAATGAGCAAGTCCTAAAAGAAACAAATGAAAACCGTAAACTGATTAGACAAATTAGACGTGTACAGTCACAATATTTCGGACACGTTATGAGAAGAAATAAATTGGATAACTTAGTGACAAGCTTGCAAGGTTGAGGGGAAATGAAAAAAAATGGAAGGCAGAGGAGTAAATACCTGGATGGATTGGTCACGTGGCATGGTCGAAACAAGAACACTGAGCTGATCCACGACTCTGGTGATCGTGTGAGACGGTGAAACAGGACCTCCTAAGCTTATCCGTATAGCACATGATGATGATGATAACTTAAGATGAGGTCATGGTTGATCACGTGGTATGCCTACCTTCTGGAATAGGCCTGGCAATGGAAACCGTTGAGTTTGTTGGGCCTGGAGACGCCTCGAAGTCTGGTCACAGGGTCCAGGGATCAGCGACAACAGCCACGGGGAGGCCAGGAGATATGATATGCGATATACATGATTATAGAATATGTGTACACGTGTGATGTGACGGTTAGACAGACAGATCAACTACACAAGATACACTTAGATAAGGTATGCATACCGGTAAACTGGTAAGCAGTTATGGGCACTTAAAGCAAATATGTGGAGACATATAGATATAAATATATATATATAAAGATAGAAGCACAGATAGGCAGACAGACACAGTCAGACAACGACACAGATAGAGAGGTGGAGAGAGAGAGAGAGAGAGAGAGAGAGAGAGAGAGAGAGAGAGAGAGAGAGAGAGAGAGAGAGAGACAGACAGACAGACAGACAGACAGACAGACAGACAGACAGACAGACAGACAGACAGACAGACAGACAGACAGACAGACAGACAGACAGACAGAGAGACAGAGGAAGAGAAGGGAGAGAGAAAAGTGAGATACAGACAGGTAAGCAAGAAAGCAGCCAGTCAGTATGGACATACATTAACATAGACAGGCAGACAGACGGACACAGAGGCAGACACTGACAGACAGACTGAAAGACAGACAGACAGATAAACAGGCAGTCAGACAGACACAGAAAGAGGGTCAACTAGAGTCAGACAGACAGGATAGGACAGAACAGAGTCAAAGAGACAGACAAGACAGGAAAGGGCAGACATGCAGACAAAAATATAGACAGACAGACAGGACAGACAGAAAGGATACGCCAGACAGACATACGCGTTTGTAAGTAGACAGTATGTAAGTAGATATGTTTTTAGATACGTTGTGGTTAGGCAGCAGAACACTGGAACCAGCGATATATATGTTGTATGGTAAGGAAACTATATACATAAAAACAACGATGTTTCGTGCGCTACACCGTGCAATCACCAAGTTCAACCACAGCAACAACAGAAGCGCAAGCTACAGACTAACATGCACGCCAGACTAGCCATGCCATACATCCGGAGTGAGTGCTTTGATGTTTGCTTTACATCACATTTAGTAATTTCTTCAAATAAAAATGTCACAATTATTTTTGGTGAGCGGAAATGATTCCGTAAATATTATCCAGGTGTCTTAACTCGGGGAACTCGGAGATAAGCGTGGACGGTCATGATTCGCCAATTCACTCGACCATCAGAGTCGTGTATTAGCTCAGTGTTCTTGTCTCGACCATGCCACGTGACCAAGCCATCCAGATATTTACTTCTCTGTCTTCCCCTTGTATCTTTCCCTCGATCTTGCCAGTTGCCACCAAGTTCTCCAATTTATTTCTTCTCAAAACAAGCCCCAAAAATTTTGACTGCCTACGTCTAATTTCGCTAATCAGTTTACGATGTACATTTTTTTCTTGTAGGACTTGGTCATTGGTTTTTCTCTCTGTCCACGGTATTATTTGCATCACCTCAGAAACCACATTTCCCCAGCCATCAGATGTAAGACATACATCCACGATGGAAAAAGAGCAACGAGAAGGCAGAGAGACAGATATCTGGATCACTTGGTCATATGGCACACTGGTGGCAAGAACACAGAGCTGACCCACGACTCTGGTGATCGCGTGAGATGGCGAACGTACCGCACATGCTTATCAACATGATACATGATGATGATCATGTATCCATAAGATATGGACTCATGTTTCATAGAAAAATCGTAAAAGCGTAAATCAACGCAGACAGATTAGTTAATTAGTTAGTTAGTTAGTTAGTTAGTTAGTTAGTTAGTTAGTAAGTTAGTTAGTAAGTTTGTTAGTTAGTTAGTTAGTTAGTTAGTTAGTTAGTTAGTTAGTTAGTTAGTTAGTTAGTTAGTCGCGGTTCCAACTTCACAGCAGACGGTCTCCCCATTATGCTCCATTCCTGTGCCAGTGAATATCAGACAAAATGCTCCTCACTGCCCCATGTGAATAGTGGAACAGACAAATGTCTCGACAAACTAACAGCCCGCACAGGTATACTATGCATAATGCTGCTGCCAGAAAACAAACACAAAAGTCTGCCACGAAAGATACAGTTCATCGTCATCAGTCACTAGAAAACCAGCAGCCACATATTACTGCATAAGGCAACCTAGTTAGTTCAGCGACCAGCCAGCCGCCATTTTTCTGAACATGCAGTTCACGCTACGCAGACAGAGATTACATTTAATCCCTAGCTTCTTTGAAGTCTACATTTGTGTTCAAATTGTTCAGGAATGTATATATATAACATGGATGCAACTTTAGAGAATACATTTCTACAATATCTCCAGCACAAATTAAACACATTAGTCAACCATTATCGAAAGCATGATCTGACATTCAATATAAAGAGATACTGTGCCCTAGAAATCTCAATCTCCCTGATCTGACAACAGAAAATTGATTGCTCGTAACGTTGACATATCAAATGACAAAGGTGACAGCTCCGCCTGACTGTGTGTGACAGCAAATTCATCGGAATGGCGATTGGACTGGGCACAGGTCCGCTATGGTCTGGTAGAAACGCGTATAGTCCAGACATATTTATAACGTCCGGCCTTAGGTTTCTGGGACATGTCCATGGGGACTATGATTGAGGGAATAAAAGTTATTCTCAGGACCAGATGCTGTTCTGTCAGTTTTGATCTGTCCCGCAGAGCTTTTTATGTAACAATCAATGATTTCAAAATACCACCACCATCATCATCATCATCTTCCACTTTTGCCGTCAAGCGTCGTGGGGAGGAATAATTGCTGTTCCAGCGTCAGTTGGGTGGCACTGGATAGTGTCATTCAGTGTGATCGTAGAATGCCTTTTTTGTCGTCAATCCATTTTCTTTTCCAGCGAGACATATAGTTTACTTAATCTGAGTGTCTCAACTACTGACACCACAAGTCATATTGTTTACTTAATCTGAGAGTGTCAACCACTGACACCATGAGACCTAATTTACTTAATCTGAGAGTGTCAACTGCTGACGCCACGAGACACATAGTTTACTTAATCTGAGAGTGTCAACTGCTGACACCACGAGACATATAGTTTACTTAATCTGAGAGTGTCAACTACTGACACCACGAGACATATAAATTTACTTACTCTGAGAGTGTCAACTACTGACACCACGAGACATATAGTTTACTTAATCTGAGAGTGTCAACTACTGACACCACGAGACATATAGTTTACTTAATCTGAGAGTGTCAACTGCTGACGCCACGAGACATATAGTTTACTTAATCTGAGAGTGTCAACTACTGACACCACGAGACACATAGTTTACTTAATCTGAGAGTGTCAACTACTGACACCACGAGACGTATAGTTTACTTAATCTGAGAGTGGCAACTACTGACACCACGAGACGTATAGTTTACTTAATCTGAGAGTGTCAACTACTGACACCACGAGACACATAGTTTACTTAATCTGAGAGTGCAACTACTGACACCACGAGACGTATAGTTTACTTAATCTGAGAGTGGCAACTACTGACACCACGAGACGTATAGTTTACTTAATCTGAGAGTGCAACTACTGACACCACGAGACGTATAGTTTACTTAATCTGAGAGTGGCAACTACTGACACCACGAGACGTATAGTTTACTTAATCTGAGAGTGGCAACTACTGACACCACGAGACGTATAGTTTACTTAATCTGAGAGTGCAACTACTGACACCACGAGACGTATAGTTTACTTAATCTGAGAGTGCAACTACTGACACCACGAGACTATAGTTTACTTAATCTGAGAGTGCAACTACTGACACACGAGACGTATAGTTTACTTAATCTGAGAGTGTCAACTACTGACACCACGAGACGTACAGTTTACTTAATCTGAGAGGCAACTACTGACACCACGAGACGTATAGTTCACTTAATCTGAGAGTGGCAACTACTGACACCACGAGACGTATAGTTTACTTAATCTGAGAGTGGCAACTACTGGCACCACGAGACGTATAGTTTACTTAATCTGAGAGTGGCAACTACTGACACCACGAGACGTATAGTTTACTTAATCTGAGAGTGGCAATTACTGACACCACGAGACGTATAGTTTACTTAATCTGAGAGTGGCAATTACTGACACCAGGAGATGTATAGTTTATTTAATCTGAGAGTGGCAATTACTGACACCACAAGACGTATAGTTTACTTAATCTGAGAGTGTCAACTACTGACACCACAAGACGTATAGTTTACTTAATCTGAGAGTGGCAACTACTGACACCACGAGACACATAGTTTACTTAATCTGAGAGTGGCAACTACTGACACCACGAGACACATAGTTTACTTAATCTGAGAGTGGCAACTACTGACACCACGAGACACATAGTTTACTTAATCTGAGAGTGTCAACTACTGACACCACGAGACACATAGTTTACTGTTTTTATTTTCGCCCTCATTGAACTCAAGCGTAGTCCATAAACGTGCGACGATGTCTAGTTCACTAGACTGACTTTTGCATGTGGATTAGCTTTGCCTATTGCCAGTATCTTTCGCCATGAGGCGAACTCACTCCGACTTCTGAGGTACTTGTAATTTACGACCCCAAGTCAAGTTCGTGCATTCAATATTTTAGTCCAACTGACTAGTAACTGGATTGAACCAGCTACCTTGGCATCAGGTAAACCCACTCCGACTTCTGAGGTGCTACTGTGTACTCTACTGAAGAGTCCCAATTACTGAAGCCACTTTAAGTAGGCTTTGAACAATTTGGGTTGATGTTTGAGCCCATCCATGTGGTGTTTGAGCCCATCCATGTGGTGTTTGGACCGATCCATGTGGTGTCTGAGCCCATCCATGTGGTGTTTGAGTCCATCCATGTGGTGTCTGAGCCCATCCATGTGATGTTTGAGCCCATCCATGTGGTGTTTGAGCGTATCTATGTGATGTTTGAGCCCATACATGTGATGTTTGAGCCCATACATGTGGTGTTTGAGCTGATCCATGTGGTGTTTGAGCCTATCTATGTGATGTTTGAGCCCATCCATGTGGCGTTTGGACCGATCCATGTGATGTTTGAGCCCATCCATGTGATGTTTGAGCCCATCCATGTGATGTTTGAGCTGATCCATGTGGTGTTTGAGCCTATCTATGTGATGTTTGAGCCCATACATGTGATGTTTGAGCCCATACATGTGGTGTTTGAGCTGATCCATGTGGTGTTTGAGCCTATCTATGTACTGTTTGAGCCCATCCATGTGGTGTTTGAGCCCATACATGTGATGTTTGAGCCCATACATGTGGTGTTTGAGCTGATCCATGTGGTGTTTGAGCCTATCTATGTACTGTTTGAGCCCATCCATGTGGTGTTTGAGCCCATACATGTGATGTTTGAGCCCATACATGTGGTGTTTGAGCCGATCCATGTACTGTTTGAGCCCCATCCATGTGATGTTTGAGTCCATACATGTGATGTTTGAGCCGATCCATGTGGTGTTTGAACGATCCATGTGGTGTTTGAGCCTATCTATGTACTTTGGAGCCCATCCATGTTTTGTTTGAGCCCATACATGTGATGTTTGAGCCCATACATGTGGTGTTTGAACCGATCCATGTGGGTTTGAGCCATCTATGTATGTTTGAGCCCATCCATGTGGTGTTTGAAGCGATCCATTTTTTTGATGTTTTGAGGAGCCATCCCTGTGGTGTTTGAACGATCCATGTTGTTTGAGCAAACCATGTGATGTTTGAGCCCATCATGTGGTGTTTGAACCAAACCATGTGGTGTTTGAGCCTATCTATGTAGTTTGAGCCATCCATGTGGTGTTTGAGCCCATACATGTGATGTTTGAGCCCATACATGGTGTTTGAACCGATCCATGTGTGTTTGAGCCTATCTATGTAAAGTTTGAGCCATCCATGTGTG